>APFE031014982.1:0-16290 GCA_000404065.3 Pinus taeda
GATTCTGGACAGCATGAAAATATTGAGAATATGCCTCCCTTGATGGAATGGCACTAGAAGAAGGTGGGGCACTAACTACAGGATGAACAACTCTGGGTGTATGTGCCGATTGGCCACTATGTATTGGACCGCGGGATGGACCAGCAACAGTAGTTATGATCGAAAATGTCGTAATGGCACTAGCAACTAGAGTCCAAGATGCGATACAAATGGTCAGATTGGTCGGAACTTACGTGACAATGGTATTGTGAACTTGTGAAACAAAAGACCCCGTAGTGGGAATGATGTTATGATCCCACATGGTACCTGAAGAGGAGTTCCTAGAGCACATGGCATCCCTCAAAGCGCTATAGCGTAAGGGCACTGTAACACTGAGAGGGGTGACAGTGAAGTGCGTAGATATGACGGGGGATGTGGCTGGGATAGGAGTCTCAATACTTGACAAAACAGGTGTCTCACCCATTACGGGAGATGTTTCCTCCATATCAGAGGAAGCCATTGGGACTGAAACACCTGTAGGAGTAGAGGGAAAATAGATCGTGAAGATTGTCTTCTGGGGTGCGAGAGTTCAACAGTTGGACAGTTGGACACTTGGACAAACCGGTGTCTCAGGAGTGGCAGAAGAAGGAGACCCTTGGTCACTAGGGACGGGAGATGGGATCAATGGATCCGCCAGGATGATCATATTCAAAAAATCCTAGACAAGCTAACGAGAAAAGACCTACTCAAAACTAACGCAAACAAGATCTAACAAGGTAAGTGTGAATGTGGCCGAATAAATTTTAAGACATCAGGACATAACTTGACCTTTTCATTTTTAAAGAGTCGAGAAAAGGACAAAAAGAGGACTCTAGTCGCCTTCGAATGTTTAGTGAGCTCAAAGTGACAAATTCTCAAGTGAGCCTTTTCTTTTAGGGAGTCCGAAAAGGATCAAAAATTGACTACTCTGGAGAACTAGGCAAGGGGTTTACCAGACAATCCGTAAAACTACATATACACCTGAGCAATCATATGAAAACCAAGGACTTTTCGTATGACAGTTAATCTTCCTGAATGTTATGTTCAGTGCGTAACGGGCTGTAAGGAAGTAGACACGGCTTCCTGTGGATCAAGGATGATAACCTAGTGGAGTCTCCCCATATACTCAATGGTACATGGGACCACAAGTCCGTACTAGACCACAGTTGAGCCACAAAAGGAAGAATCACCCAAGCTTAAGTGGAAACAAAAGTGACTAGGTTTAACGATGCAAAAGCACGTGTCTAACCTAGACCTCTAGAATGTGAGCATTATGTTCCAATGCATTGTTAGATTCATTCGGTTTATTCTAAAGTTTATCTTTTGTTAGGTTTCAGTTTTCAGGTCCTACCATATGTAATCTCTCAAAATTCCCTAAATGCAATCTATATGCCAAAACATGTCATTTCATTCAATGAATGCTATTTATGAGAGAGTTGAAGAGCTTTCATGCAAACGAAATGATCACAAAACAACAAAAAGCTTCCCTAATGCAGCCAATGCAAATTAACAAATTTTTCTTTAAGATCACTAAATCACTAATAGAAATGAAAAGTTCTAATTTTCATTAACTAATTCAAAGCAAAAGAGATTTTTCTTTTTGGTGATGCAAAATGCACTAAACAACTTTGAGAAATAACACAAACAAATTCTATTCAATACAAGCACATTCAGTTCCTCAAATCACAAATCAAACATCCAAAGAACCAAAAATATCCCAAAGGCAACAATGAGCCATGTGATCTAGGCTCAAAGTGAGATGAAGCGGAATTCAAGTGAAGACAAAGAAAATCACTCAAATAATGCAACAAAATGATTCACAACTACCAAACAAGAGTAAGGGAGCAAATAAAGAGTCAACTGGATCACAAGAAGATCAAAACACCTAAGGAAGGCTCGATACACAAAGCCACTAGATGTCCTAGGGCTAGAAATGTGAAACCAATAGAAAAAAGAAAATACCCAAAGGGTAACGATTAGAGTTAGTTAAATCACACACCAACACACTCAAGTAGTCTGAAAAAGGTACCTAGGACAAAACCCAAGCTCAAAAAGTTCACAGCCAAGCAAACTTCAAAAGTTTCTAGGCTTGGCGCGACAGTCAGGCTGCAGCAAGCACCTTTCAGGAATTGGCGCGGGTTGTAAATGTGCAACTTGCGCCAAGTGGTGCGACTGTAACGCTATAAACTAGTGCTAGCTGAGTTTGCTATGAAAAAACAAAAACAAAAGAGCCAAGGCCAAATCAACAATACCTAAGTACACCAAGAGGCAGGAAGCAACACAGGCATTCAACCCAGAAAGCTAATCAAGCAGGAGAATCCAAGGAAATAACCAAGAAACAAGGCAAGTTCCAAGTCGTTCAGTTCGTAAACCAAACTGGAGATGTACTGAAGTGGCATTGATCTACTTTGCTAATGCAAAGCAATAGCGTTTCGAAGGCTATCTGGCCAGACTTCAGGCTCCGTCTAAATTTTACAAATCAAACAACAAGACAAAACAAACAACAAGGCAAAAAGCCTACTCCCCAGCAGAGTCGCCAAATTGTTGTGTAGGTAAATCCCCTCTGCGAACAGACGTGATCCCACTACCCTAACTGAGGTCTAGCAACAATCAAATAATGCTAACACACAGGTTCCTAATTGTAAAATAAAAACCGATGATGAAGGCCTACCTTGAATCCAATGCTAGTATTTGTAGAAGAGTCGTTGCTCCCGTTCTTTCACTTTAGCTGGTCACAATCCTAACGATCCTCGTGAACAGACACCTGCACATGCAAAGAACAACACAAACACAAGCATAGAATCCAAGAAATGCAACTATATATCAGTCAGAAAGGATATAACTCAAACATCATTATAAAGGTAATAAGAGTGGAACTATGATGATAGTCATCCATTATTATTGATAAACAAAGAATAATACAACCAAGTTTTGACGTCAAATCCTCCTTTGGCTGGGTGATCAACAGCACATGCCTTGCAAAGCTTGTTGCGAATGGGGAACAAGCCTCTCTCAACTTGGTTACTTGGACAAAGATCTCCTCATTAAAGATATAGCCTTATGGGGATGAACAAGGCCTATTGTAGCATGAGCTTAGCAATTCTCAGACTTTGGGTCTTAGAATTTGGAGCTTGAAGAGTAGAATTACTAACTAGCTTGTCAAAGGCAAAGGGACAAGGTTATATAGAGGGTGGAGAAGGAGATAAGATCATCCACAAGATTCATGGGATTGTCCTTATCATTAGGAAGCTTCCATGAGAGGTGGAGAACTACTTCCCTTCTATGGAGATTCGAAGCCCAACTGAACTAAATCAAACTGGAATCAGTTCATGGATAGGTTAGGAAGAAGCTTCGCAAGTGTGACTCTAGAGACAGAGTGCCAGCTAGCGCGCCCTCTTTGGAGGATTTCCCCCATTGGCGCGAGTGATACACTGAGGAACAACGCCAATGGAAAAAGGGCTACTTTTATGGGTATTTTGCAGAAGGTGTCTTCAGGGCATATGAAGTACATACTCAAGGGGATAAAATGCAGGTGTTTTTAGGTTATGTCACTTCTCACAGGTCCTGAAATAAGTCCTCCAATGTGCGGGAGAAGGGGTAACAGGGACGGTGACAAATTACTGTGTAACAATACTAGTAAGAGTCTATGCCAGTAAGATATTGTAATATTTTTTCATTTATAATAAAAGAAGAAGGAAGAGATGACAACAATAGTGGTTTTATCCCACATTGGATTTCCACCCAAAATCCTGGTGTTTATGTTTGTTCATATGTTTCTTGTGTTTTGATGATCTATCTGCGCTTTACTGCTCATTGGTTATATTCAATAATGAAGTAATGATTCACTGGTGATCTAGAAGGATCCTAAAAGGAAAAGTTTTCTAAGTCCTCAAAACATACAAAAAGCAATCACAAATCAAAGAGCTTATTGTTCTGAATCCAACGATGTGAACAACACCTTGAACGGACACCTATGGGAATGTTATGACCCACTATTTTTTTTTTTCAAAATAGCTTATGTTTTTACAGGTAGGACCTGCAATGCCATATGGCATGCTAATGTTAGTAGTACAGATGCTAGCATCATATGTACAACTCCTGACATCATCAAGGTGACATGGCCATATAGATCGAGGGGGGACCAATCACAAGTTGACACGTGGTAGGATGATGTCAACAAAGTGATGTGGCAGTACATACCAATGATAGACAACCATGTGGCAGCATAACATTAGCAAGGTTAGTGGTTAGTTAAGTGAGCAACAATTTTCACCAGTGGGAGTCACTGAAATATGGCCACTGACAACGATAATTTTTTCACCTCCTTAAATGTCCAATGACCCTTAAAAATTGACAGACCAAATTTAACTACTGTGTCTTAAAAGTAACAAAAAAATGAAATATTTCGGTCAGCTGGCTAGTGGTTAAACCGTACCAACTGAGCCAGATGACATATATGTGAATGTCATTTAAATGGAAACAACAACCTGAGGACTGGTGGGTGTTGAAACTATGGTGGCTAGTGGAACGACCTCTTAGTGGTGGCCCCATAATGGCCACCCTCCAAAATTGCAAAAGCACCAAGTTTAAAATCAACATGCTGATTTTAAAGTTAAAACACAGTTTATAATTATGTATTGTGGCTAGTAGGCCCAAGGGTTTTGAACCCCTGATGTACGTCCAACGAGCCAGGATGCCAACAAATAGTCCACCCATGTGGTTGTTACCTTCTATGTCGATTGATTGCATATAAACATAGTTTCTAGCCACCAATGTGGGAGGAATCACGCCCAACAAAGTCCTACCACAACACTTGCAGAACCCTGAGGCAGAACTGTGTCGTTTCTTGGCGCAATTTTCAAGAAATATTCTAGGAATCTTGGGAGAATAAGTTTACATAGAATCTTGTAGGGAATCTAAGATATTCCTTATAGCCATAGAAGTCACTTGCTCATAGCAAGGTTGATTTAATAGTCATTTGACACGATTTCATGCCATAAATTCAACATTGTTATCCATTTCTGTAGTAGAGCTTTGCATTTCCATACCACTTTGTAAAGTGGAGGTATAAGGTGTCATATTGTAATTTATTGTAATTTTATTTCAATGCCATTTCATCAAAGAGGCCTCCCCACATTGAGAAGTGCCTAGAGACGTAGCCCAGATTGGGTGAACTTGGTTATCAAGTAGCACGTCTTCTTGATGCGAGTTGCATGAGTGAATACTAACCAGGAACAAGCTCCAAAGAGGAGAAGGAAAACTCAAATACTTTGATCATAAAGCAGGGTGTCCAACACAATGACAAAACATGGCATATGATGAAGCTCAAATGGAGGAAGAGCAAAATTATCGCAAGATATTCTTCACCCTGGCAGAGAAAGTTGACAAGTTGTTTGTAGAGTATGAGAAGACAATCAAGACTGAGAAGAAAGAGACAGATGATCATGCCTTTATAAATCATGAAGGTGGAAGAGGAGAGCCTCCTCAACCACCCTCACCATCCTCTAGTGACAATTCTTCTTCTTCCTATTCCCATTATTCTAACAAGAATCATAGGAATGCATCTAAGAAGCCAATTTTTAACCTAGATGTAAAGTTTGATTTTCCCACATATAATGGACAATGTAATGCAAAGAAATTAAACAATTGGATTAGACAAATTGAGGTTTATTTTTAGATTCAACGAATGGAGGAGGATGAGATGAATATCTAATTAGAATCTCTTCAGTTGAGTGGTGTTTCTTTCATTTGGTAGGATTAAAATTTGTAGAAAGGGATAAAAGGTTTGGGTAATACCCTTTTATTTTGGTCCCATTTTGTTTCTACATTAAAATATAATTTTTATCCTTTGGGTTATCAACAAAAGGATTTAATGGAATGGGAATATCTTAGACAACGAAAGGGTTAAAATGTACAAAGCTTCATAGAAGAGTTTAGAAAATGAGAATTTAATTTGGGCATTTCACTTGATTCACAAGAAACTATAGAAAAAGTATATTGGTGCTTTAAATAGTTACATCACACATTCTTTGTTGTTGTTTGAACCTACTACTATTGTTGCGGCCAATGTGAATGTCATTCACCTTGAAAGAAGGGGCAAGAATGACAAATAAGATCAACCTAAGAGATCATCATTCAAACCTCATAATGGCAAGCTCAAGGGAAAAATAAGGGAAAGGACAAGAAAAAAATTACAAGCAAGAAGGAAGAAGGAGCAAAGCCGTATTGCACACATTGTAAGAAGGAACACCATGATGATTAAAACTATTGGAATTTTCATCCAAGCCGAAGAGATTTGGTACTAAGAGCAAGAAAAAGATGGTGGCAACCATACAATAGGACCTTGGATCTGAATCTGGTGATGAGACACAGATCACATCAGTGGGCATATAGGGTACCCTTTCTCTTCATGCTAATGAAAATTTTGAATTGCATGCAAGTACAAGTTCTTGAAATGAGTCTCTTGTTCATGAATGATAGAGGAATGAATTGTTCCACATTAGAGCTATGATGAAACATACGAAAGTGGAAACCTTGTTTGATTCAGGCTCACGAGAAAAATTGATTTTAGAATGCTTAGTTAATCAATTATGGTTAGATACCAAGCCTCATTGAAATCCTACCCTCTTTGTTCAGTGTGTGAAAAAGCCAAATTACATGTAACCAAGTAGTGTAGAGCTAGATCTTTCATTACATCCAAACTAGTAGATGAGGTTGACCTTGATGTTGTACCTTTGAATATTTGTGGAATTTTATTTGGGAGTCCATATTTGTATGACAGGAAAGTAGTTTTATTTCACCATGAAAACAAGTATCATCTTACAAAAGATGAGGTGGAATACATTGTTAGAGCTAATTGTGAAAAAAAATGTCATTCATGTAAATGCAGGTTAGATGAAGAGATTGATCAATTCCAGCAAAGAGTGCATGCCCATGGTTGAGAGATAAAACGATGCGGAGACATCTAGAGATTTCCAAGGTTGTTATCCCACTCATAAAAAAAGAATTGTATGAAATTGTTTCTAACTATAATGGGATTTTTCAGAACCAAGTGGGTAGCCCCCAAACTTCCAACATTAAATTAACTTGTAGAAGGATGCTCTGTTACCCAATATTGGTATGTACAAGTTGTCATCCATTGAGATGGAGGAGATAAATAAGTATGTGAAGGAATTGCTAAACAAAGGGGTCATAAGGCCAAGTTCTTCTCCCTGCGGTTCAACTATTTTATTGGTGCCAAAGAAGGATGGAACATGGAGGATGTACATGGACTATAGGGCACTAAAAAAAATAATAGTGAAGGATCGGTACTCTCTCCCTCACATTGATGATTTATTAGATCAAATAAAATATTTTATCTATTTCACAAAACTAGACTTGTGCAATGGATATCATTAGGTCAGGATTTGAGAACATGATGTATGGAATAGTACATTCAGGAAAAAAGGGTTGTTTGAATGCTTGGTGATGCCATTTAGACTATACGATGCTCCGACCACATTCATGAGGGTGACAAATGATATTTTCATGCCTTTTCTTATTGATTTTGTACTTTTGTATCTTGATGACATTCTTGTTTTCAGTAGGACATGGGAAGATCATTTGAGTCATGTTTAAAAGGTGCTTGATGTTTTGCAAAAAGAAAAAAATGTATGTTAGAATGTTCAAATGTGAATTTGGGAAGACCTCTTTGGCTTACTTGGGTCACATTTTTGGAGGTGGATAGTTAAAAATAGATCCTTCTAAAGTTGATATGATTGTAAAGTTGCCTAAACCCACCAATGTTATAGAGCTTTTTAGTTTTTTAGGTGCAACACAATAGTGGAGAAGGTCCATTTCCAAATTCTCCATCATTGCATCCGTCTTGCATGCAAGAAAAGTGTGAAGCAAACTTTACAGTGTTGAGGAAAGCAACATAAATCCTTTGATAAGGTAAAAGAGAGTATCAATATCACACCAATGTTCGCCTTACCTAACCTTCAACAGGCTTTTAAGATCGAGACAAATGCTAGTTGGTATGCCATGGGAGTAGTGTTGATGAAACAAATGAAACTTTTATGTTACCATTGGGAGAAATTCTCCCAAGTTATTGTGAACTATCCCACATATGACAAGGAGTTACATGTCTTGGTTCAAAGCATGAAGAAGTAGAAGCATTTTTTGATAGGCAAGGAGACCATGATTCACACATATCACCAATCTTTATAGTACCTCAAGTCACAAACCAAGCTTCAACAAGCATGCCATTTCAGATAGATGGGATTCCTCTAACAGTTTCACTTATGAATAAAATACAAGAAGGGCACCAAAAACCAAGTGGAAGATATGCTTTCTCACCCTCCTATTTTTGCATCTATAGTTTTGTTAAATATGTCTTTATATTTTCAAATTTATGCTAAACATTATGTTGACGATGGATATTTTAAGGTCATTTGTGCAAAGATGGCTCATGCATCACAGGTAGATAATTACCATATGGAGGGAAATTTGTTGTACCACCTTGGCGCAATTTGTATCCCCACAAATGAAAGAATACATGTAACTAGAGATGCATATACCTCTCTTGTCTTGGATCATTAGGGAAAACATTGTGTCATTTGCATAGGATTTGTTTTTGGCCTCACATGAAAAATATTGTGAATCGATATGTAAGGGGATGTGTGTCATGTTTAGTTTTCATGCCCGCTAATAGGAAATTGGGGCTCTTCTCATCACTCCCTATTCTAATTCATCCATGGGAAACTATATTAATTAAATTTGTTGGATGTTTTCCTTTGTTTAGGAGAGCTTATGTCTCTTTGAATGTCATTGTGGATCGATTTATCAAAATGTGTGTCCTCATGCCTTGTAAAATGCAAATCACTGCAAAGAAGACTGCTCATCTCTTCTTCTAATTTCAATGGGTCCACTTCAGGTTCCCCACATCCATTGTGTCTCATCAAGACTCTCATTTTCTTAAAGAATTTTGGACAAGTTTGTGGAGAATGATGGATACCAAGTTGAAGATCATCATGAAATTTCATCCACAGACTGACATGAAAACAAGTTGTCAACCACACAATGATGCATTTACTTTGGGGCTATTATCACAAGCATCCGAAGTTGTGCAATGAGAAACTTCCTTATGTACAACGTGCATACAACAGGGAATTGAATTCATCCACTTAGAACTCACTGTTCGAGACATGATTTGGATATTTTCCAAAGGATCCCTTAGATATTTCCTTATAGAGCGATGAGATTTCATCCACAGACTGACATGAAAACAAAGGTTGTCAGTTGCAGAGTGATGCACTTATTCTAGGGCTATTATCACAAGCATCTTAAGTTGTGGGATGAGAAACTTCCTTATGTACAACATGCATACAACAGCGAATTGAATTCATCCACTTAGAACTCATTGTTCGAGACATGATTTGGACATTTTCCAAAGGATACCTTAGATATTTCCTTACAGAGCAATGAATATTCTACTGACAGAGATGACAAGGACAAATTACAAAAGCCCATTCAGTGAAATCAGATGATTCACTAGTAAATCCAGGAGAAATTGGAGAAAATTCAAGCCCAATACAAAGCTTGATATGACAAACACTAGGTTGATCACCAATTCTAGGCTGGACACAAGGTGTGGCTCCAGATTAGCAAATATAGAATGAAAGGGGAAGGAAAGAAGTTGAGACCAGTATGCTATTTTCAACTCACCCTATTATAGAACATTGGAGGCAATCCTTTTCATCTCAATTTTTTAGCATACATGTAGATGTACTCAGTGGTGAATGTTGAAAATTTTAAGTTTTATGAGCCTTTTTTGATCATGGACACCAAAGAGGTTGGAAAAGTTCCTATAGTGGATTAATTTGCACCTAAATACTTCGACAAGCTACTTCAAGATATCATTCTTGATAGGAGAACTAGGACTTCTCGATGGGGATATGTGTAGAACCTTCATATTGGTTTCAAGGAAATGCATCCAAGTAATGCCCATTAGATTGAAAAGGATAAAGTGAGGGAGAAATTCCGTCACTTTCCAATTGATTGAAAATATTTTAGCAGCCCAAAATCCCATTAGTGGGGAGGAATGATCTAAGATCTTAAGAGAAAAAATATTTGAAGTCCTTAAAATGTAGCAAAAACAATCTCGAATCAAAGAGATCATTATTCTAAATCCAATGGCACGAATGAAACCTCAAACTTACACTGTATGTGAAAGTTATTACCCACTAAAATTTTTCAAAACAACTAAGTTTTTTGTAGGTAGGGCACAAAGTAGCATGTGGAAAGATGATATCAATAGTATAGATGTTGACATCATCTCTATGACTATTCACACTAATAGGGTGATATGGCCATATAGATATAAGGGGAACCATTCATAGGTTCACACGTGGTAGGATGATGTCAGTAGAGTAACATGGCAGTACGGACTGATGACAAAGCACGACATGGGAGTGTGATGTTAGCAAGGTTAGCGGTTAGTTAAGTGAGAGAAAATTTTCACTAGCGATGATCATCGGAATATGACCACCAACGATAACAAATTTTTCACCTCTTTAAAATGTTTGATGACCCTCAGAAATCAATGCATGATTTTTAACTATTGTGTCTTAAAAAAAAATTTAAAAATGTTTGGGCCGATTAGCTAGCGGTCAAACCTAGCAAAGTGAGATAGATTAAATATATGTGGATGTCATATAAATGGACACTGTAAATTGGGGATTGGTGGTTGTCAAACCCACGTTAGGTCGTGAGTTAGCCCACGGGTAGTGGCCCCATAACTACTACCCTCCAAAATTGCAAAATCACCATGTTTAAAATCAACATGTCAACTGATTCCATGTAAACACAATTTGTTTCTGCTTGGGGGGACGAGCCACACCCAACGGTGTCTTGCACAATGCTTGCAGAACCCTGAGCTAGAACTGTGCCCCTGACTATTGCAATTTTCGAGAAAGATTTGTAAGAATCTTGGGAGAATATTTTTGCATAGAATCTTATAAGCAATCTAAGAGATTCCCTAGAGCCCAAAAGTCACCTGCTTAGAACAAGGTTAAAATTATAGTCATTTGACACAATTTCATGCCATGAATTGAATGATTGATATTAGTGGCCACCCTCCTATTCCACCTAGACCCCCTAGTCAGTTTCATTTGTTTCCTTAATTATAGCACAATTTACTATTTTTGGTAGTTTTTCGGGTCTTCAACTTCAAGAGTTGTTTTGAGGCCCTAAATGTTGCTTTTTTGGCAAAATTTCTTCAATCAATCCTAAGGAAGTCATATAAAAAATTGTATTACTCAGATATATCTTTCCAATGAGGTATCATACGTGTCAAATAGAGATAATATGACTAAGTTATGACCTTGGAAAGTTGGCTGCCCAATGAACCCCAAGAGGGCCCATAAACTCTTCGTGTTACATCTCCCTGGGTTATGGTTTTGGTGGTTTAGGGTTTTCTCTTATTGTTCAATAATAAAAAGGCCATTGAGCCTCATTATAACTTAGTTTAGAAGCATGTAGCTGCCACATCTCTTTTCACGGATATGTTATCGTCACCTGACCTAGTCTTCTTCCATAATGTTTGTAAGAATTTTTTAGTATTTGATATTAATGAAATGAAGTGTTCTTTTTGTTGCATTTCTATATTTATGGTTATATCTATAATTTGTTGCATTCATGTCTAAGTTCATATCAGTGGTATCATAGTGATCTGCTCTTTCTTTGTTTTTGTTTGCATGTTCCCAACAAGCTCAGGATATAAGGAGTTAGGGATTGAACTGGTCGAAGCTTTACAAGACTAGGCTCGCAAATCCTAATGCACTCCTATGGTGGAAGAGAAGAAAGACGAGGGGGTAGGAGATCCTTTCAAAATCATGCTCGAAGAAGCCCTTGAGGGATAAAGCAACACAATGATGGATAACTTTGCCTAGATCCTTCGACAACTACCCACAAACAATGCCTCTTCATTCAACAACCACTCTAGAGGTTCCACTTCTTTTAAGGTATAACTTAACTTTCATATTCCCATATTTGAAGGCATATGACCTTTATATGACAAATAGTTCTGCATGTACATCATCGTCTCTTACAACATTATATGAAGTAGCCTACACCATCTTGACATCGGGCCTGGAGACCTAACTAACACTGGGTGAACTCCATTATCAAATGTATCATGTTCATGATATGTTGATGTTGTCATGTTTCCTATTGTTTAAGAATGCACATGTTTTTATTTATTCTCTTTTAAATGCAACTATAACAACATCACAAAATTAAAAGGTCTTGGAGAATTTAGGTAGCTGACGGAATCCATATCAAGTTTGGTATAAGAGTAGTCTTTTCGCTAATGTGAATTGCGAGCATGAACGGCTAAATTTGCAGCAATGGAGGATGAAAAATAAATATATGAGGCCTTTCTTAGGATGTCCAAAATGGTCAACATAATGTATGAAGATTATGAGGAACAAGAGAAAGAAAGGGAAAAGAATGATGCTCCGTCCACACCTTCCAGTGAACATTCATTGCCTTCATAATCCTCTCATCATTCGAATGACGAGATCAACCAAAGCCTTCAAGAAGATAACACTAAATTGAAGATGCTTCTATAAGGAGAGAAAGAGAAGAAGTAATGATTGGAGCTTCAGTTGCGAGGCAAGTAAAAGGCCTTAGAAAAAATTGAAATGCAACAACAAGAGACTTCAAGTAGAGCATAGTGAATTAAGGAGGATTGTACAAGAAGAGAGAGGAAAAGCAGAGACTGCAGCTTTAGCTACAAGCCACGATAGAAGCCTTGGAGAATTTAAAGAAGTACAAAGGCTTAAAGAATCCCTCATCACCTATTTCACAATCAACAGTTGAGGTAAACAATCTTGATTGTTTTTCAGTTTAATCTTCACATGATGTTATTTATGTTGGAAATGTGGAGACAGTGATTACAGGAACTAGAATTAGGCTCCTTACCAAGATGGGGTATAGAGCAAGAGGACTTAGTTTTAATGGACAAGGCATGACTCAACAACTAGAGTTTATACAGAGACCTTGATTTGCAGGTTTGGGACACACTGAAGGAGAGAGCTCAAAGGTGTCAAAAGCTTCTAAGACATTGTTGAAACTGTTAAGTAAAGAGATTGATGGGAACACATCACCTTCATCCCATGGTAGTGCACATTACATAGGAAGAGCTGAGGCAAGCTTTCATTGCCATAATGGCACCAGAGACAACTAGGAAAGGTATAATAAGTCTCAGTATTCTAGAGTTGATTTCGATTACAATCATGTTGTTAATGATGAACATGAATCATGGCAAAGAAAAAAATGAAGTTTTTGTGGTTTACATAACCATGTGATTACTGAGTGTTGGAAGAGAATGGCAACGCGAAAGAGGATGAGGCATGAAAGGCCTTCTCCAAAGTACGGAAAGAATCATGTTAAGAAAATATGGAGGAAGAAGAATTATTGTAGTTTTGCAACAGAAGTGCTCACCAAAGAGCTACATGTTGGAGGCTCCATCCAGAGCAAGCTTATAAGGACAAAGCACCTGTGCATCAACCAGTTGAAACAATTGTTTGACAAGAAAATCCACCACAGGGAGATGACCCATTCTCTTTCATAAGTGAGAGATGGTTTCTCTAGATGTTTTATCTTGTCATGGTTTTATTTTTTTAAATCGTTTGTTGCAATTTACATTGTAAAACCAGTGATGTGTTTTCGATCACTTGTTGAAGCAACAATGATGTTTTGGCCTTGTATTGGTAGCTAGGGTATTGATTTCCATTTTGATTTAAATTTTACCACAAAGTATGTGTTATAAACACATGGAAAGTATGCGATTCTTGGATCATAGTTGGTCATGAATAGAACATGTAATTTGAAAAATATTGTACTACATTTTTGTAGAGGATGAAGGTGTCGGCTCATCGCTTGTGGCTTCGAAGAACAAAGGTGAAGGAGAAGGAAGGGTAACCTCAGGACACTTTTGCTGCAAAAAATGTACACGATATTTACAGGTTATGTTCATGATTTCGGAGGACCAAAAGCTCGTCAGTGGGGACAAATGATCAAGGTGGCTCTAGACACACTCGGAAGTCCAAGGTGACTTACAATAGCTAAAAAATAAAAGTAGTCATATTTCTCTCCAAATAGAACCAGAACGAAGTGCTCCACTTTATGATTCCAACGATCTGAATGACACTCAAATCCAAGTTTGTGTGAGGGAGATAGAGCTAGTCAATTTTTTGGTCAAACCTTCCCAAGTGGCAGGCTTAATGATCCTACAAATTGGCATAGATCCAGCACATGAAAACTAGCCACCGAGTGGGAAAAATTGTGGCCTACTTAATTTTCCCAATATCCATTATTCTCATTAAAACTGAAAATGACCATTAAAGTATAAAAAAGAAAAAAATGTTAAATTTATGAGGCCCCCCAGGCCACCAACCCCACCACTGATCTTAAAATCATATATTGCATAAATATTAAGGTACTACAGACTCATGTGCAAGAATGCCTATATTACTTAGTGCAATGGATCGAAAAAATTGCAAATAATATAAACAATGAGCAGTTAGAAAACATAACAGACACACACATCAAGACAACAAATAATCAAGGAGTTCACCAAACTTCCTCGCTATGTTTCCTGGTCTAGCTTTTAGTGTTGACCTCTATATTAAGTCTTCAAGAACAGATTATTACAAGAGTGAGTTCAAAAATAGAGTCTCAACCAACACTGACATCAAAGAGGGATCTGATCAAAAACCTCAAGTCTAAAAGAGTGCACTAACTCTCCCTCTATCCAGTTCCTCTATTAAATCTGCCTCAATTTGACCGACTGACTATCTTTCTATGACTAACTTCAACTGACCCCTTTATGTACTGCCATTGAATGGGTTTTAAGCCTATCGATGCTATCGATTTGCATTCCCTTTTGAGCTCTCTGGCTCCCAGATGTTGTTCGTTCAAATCCTTGTCGAGCGTTAAACAATCATTGGAAAATGCTCTAAGGTATGGTGGCCACCTCTTTTCAAATGGAAAGGATTAGCCCGTGTGAAAATCCAAAAGAATTGCTTCTCCATTTACAAAGAGAGATACATAGGAAATACTCTAAAAATAGTGACAATTTCCACCAAGCCAGACTTCAAATGATATTGAATCCGACCTATAATCCTATTGGGTCCATTTTTTATCGCAGTCGCAAATCGCAATTGTTGTCCGTTAAAATCCCTGCTCACCATTAAAAAATCATTAAAAAATGCTCTAAGGTATGGTGGCCACCTGTTTTCAAATGGAAAAGATAAGTGCGGGTGAAAATCCCAAAGAATCGCTTCTATGTTTACAACGAGAAATACAGAGGAAATACTCTAATAACAATGACAATTTCCACCAAGCCAGACTTCAAATGATATTGAATCTGACCTATAATCTTATTGGGTCCATTTTTTATCGCAATCGCAAATCGCAGTGCTCAATGGCCAAGGTCTCCTTTGTATTTCCATTTTATAGCAAAAGTACACTAAAACATAGAAAAACTGACAAAATGTTGCATATCAGATTTCAAATTTTATATAGCTGCATCTATAATTCTTTTCAAATATACCCTAATCGCAATCACATATCGCATTAGCATAGCCCCTTTGTATTGTTGTGATCCCATTCCTCCACAGATCATCGATCGCCAATATTAGTGCCATCGCATATCGCATGACCTGTGGTCCTATTGGCATCACCCATTTGCATTTTCGCTATGTGATATTGCGTTGTGATATATCGGAAATGTATCGCTGATCACTATCATACCTCAGCCCTTTGCTATGCTTCGGTCCTTCCCCTTTGGTTCTATGCGATGTGATAAGTCACAAATCGCATATCGCGTGGTCTTCGAGCCTGTGGTTTGGGCCTTTCCCCATTGTAATTTGCGATGCAATAATGTAATCTCAGTCATCGATCTGTGCGCTTGATTAATGATCCACATTGTGTCATGAGATCATGATCAAAATTTCAATAGGGCTACCTCCAATATACTCCACCGATGCGATATTGCCAAACCCTCCAATGTGATCCGCTAATTTGATCTAGACTGTTGATTGATCCGATCCGACGGCTCCTGTGTAGTGACAGTTAGACCTCCAATTAGCTATGTTTTCCACCATTATGCTTGGTTTTTTTTTTGTGATAGTGTTTTCCAATAATATGTATATGAAGACATAGAGGTTTTAGGATCCATTTTGGACCAACCGCCCCCTTAGTGACCATATATATATATATATATAT
>APFE031014985.1:0-10504 GCA_000404065.3 Pinus taeda
AAATCTTCCCTCAATTAATAATAAAATGTTAAAAATAATAGAAATAATAAAATTCAAATTTTTATATTGTAATTTTGTTTTGCACTCATGAATAATTATACGTTATATTGGTCATGCTAAATTAATAATGGTGGATAGACAAATCATCCTATGGTCTTGCTTTGGAAATAATAAATAAATTGAGATCTGAAATGGATAAGGAAATAATGGTGGGAAGTAACTCCTCTTACATTTTATTCTTGTCCCTTTTTTATGCAAAGGTTGAAGTAACTTCTATTACATCTTATTCCTATCCATTTTATAATAAATAAATTGAGATCTGAAGTGGATAAGGAAATAATGGTGGGAAGTAACTCCTCTTACATTTTATTCTCCCTTTTTTATGCGACGGTTGAAGTAACTTCTATTACATCTTATTCCTATCCATTTTTTTATGTAAACATTGTGTAAATTATGGTGGGAAGTAATTGATGGTAGATATGTTATTTACTCAAGTATAGTTATTTTTAAGTATTTTAGTTTTGGATGGTTTTCTTGGGAAGTTTAAGAATAAAAAATCACTACACAAATAATAATGATTTCATAACCGTATTTAAATCTAATTAATAAGCACATAAAAATTTAATACTACAAGGGAGAGAATGAGAGAGAGGGAGAGAGGAGAGGAGGAAAGACAAAGATAAGGAGAGGAGAGAGAGAGGGAAGAAAGAGGGGGAGACATAGAGATGGACTGGGAGAGGGGGGGCGGAAAGAGATGGAAAGATGGAGGTAGATAATGATAGAGTTGGAGGGTAGAAAGAGAGATGGGGGGCAGACAAAGGGAGGTGGGAAAGAGAGGGAGAGAGAGGAGTTGAGAGAAAGAATGAGAGAGGGAAGGAAAGAGTAGAGCAGGAGAGAGGAGAGAGAGAGGAGAGAGAGGGAGATATGGATCCAACCTAAATATGATATCTGTATATATAAAAACTAGCCTAGATCCATTTTAACCTTAAATCTATCAAACACCGAGAGATCAAATCTCTTGTCATTTTAAAAGAGATTTATATCTCAAGAAATTTGATCCCTCTCCATCTTTAATAAATCTAAAAACTTAAATAATTTAACAATAAATTAACTAACTTTAATTAATTAAATATTTTGTTACATCTAACTTAAATAATTTAACAATAAATTTGTTTATTTAAAACTAATGTAGAAAATAATTTAAGAAAAAGTAAGTAAAAGTACTACACCCCAATAAGCAAAAGTTAACCGTTGACTCTTTTACTCACCCTGCCCAAGAATTGAACCAACAGTTCCGTTACATTCATAAAAGACAGACGCAACTATACACAAAGTTGACGTGACGTGAGGTGAGGATAGGATGATAAGAAATAGCCATGGATTGTTTCATGCATGGCAATAAATGTTTTTTAATAATAAATTTAAGGGGAGTGTGAGACAAATTTAATAAAACAATATGAGTCACACAGCCGTGACTCAGGCAAACTTAGTTGCTGTGGAGACACCTTCCTTTTTGGTCATATAGTAAATTATGCTTTTAAATTTTTTATAAAATTGAGGTGGCGTGATATCATACGAAATAGCCACAACTTTTTCAGGTAAGAAAATAAATGTTATTTTTAAAGAATAACATCAAGGGGACTGCAAGACAACGTGAGTTACAAACACATTCGTGACACGGTGCAGAGTGTTAGCCATATGACATCGCTATGGGCCCAACTTTAAATGTTAAACGTTGTAAATGATAAAATTCATGGCTTGATTATGCAAGTGTGACAGCTCCGTACTAGTTGTTATCTTATTATTTCTTTTCACACAATACATTTGCAAAACTGTTGAGTTTGTCCATTCTTTTCTATGTACGTTCTAATTTGCTGCATAATTATACTCCCAGAAAATCCTTGTGGTTCCCTTGAATCTTGTTTTACTTAACACCCCCATACAAAAAGCTCTACACCTTGCATGCTTCAGGGTGGTTCCTTTTTGGCCTTTAATCCCCTACCTTTCTTATATCTTTTGTGTCTCCTCTTACTAGGAAGTTACCTATCATTACTATCATGTCACATAGATGCATGCACCCAAGGTATAGCTTTAGCAATCGAGGCCCCATTGGTAGGCCTTGAGTCTAGTCTCAAGCTTAGTCTGCAATGTATCTTTACCATTCATCCACCCCCTTCCTGATGAAAATTTAGGATGAAATCTATTTACTCAAAGCTCAAGAAGTTAGTGACAGGAATGCCCACTTTAAATCAAAGATTCAAGTCTATGTTTCTTATTAGGTTCCAGACCCTAGACACATCATGGGTTGCAAGAATCAGTACTTCCAATCAATAACTTTATATTGGCGGAAAAAAATGTTAGGTCATGTCATCCAAGAAAAGTAGGAAGACTATAATGAAATCATGATTCACCTCAATGATATCCAACCCAAAAGCAAATGTGCTCTTTTTTAGTTAGCCTCGAAACCTAGTTGGCACATATAGAGACACATATTTGATGTAGGAGATAGACCTCACTAGGTTTGAGCATATAGGATCCCACCCCTGCAACTTCTTCCCAGGATGGATGAAATCCTAGGTTCAGTATAATTTTATGCTTATGTTTTATGAATTTCATTTTATAGTTTCCTATGTTGTACACTTGTGGTTTGTTGTAATACCGACTTGTTATTTTGTAATTTCTATGATGATATTGCCAAACATTTGTCATGGAATAGATTTGGTTATGTAATAGTTCTGATTTGAGTAATTTTGATAGATAGAAGAACTTTGTGATATCTTTACTATCATTGGTATGGTTTCCGTTGTGGTAGAAGAAGAACTCTACAATATCTTGCTTCCAAAGGATTTCCTCTTGCTTTTGGCATTCCTCCAATTTTGTAAGTGTGTGCAATTCGTCTTGAATTAACTGGTTCAATCTCCCTTGAAAGATGGCCTCCTATTGGATGCACTCCATTTGATTCTCTAGCTTATGTTTTCCTACAATATATTGCCAAAGTTTTCCTTATTCCATACTTTGAGCTAGGCCTTGATGTGCTATAGTTTTCTTTGAAAATGATATGTAGTTGTTCCCTCCACATTTTACAGTTCTTCCCGCCAAGTTATAATATTGGATTAGAAGTATGGATATTGGACCTAGAATCTTTCAATGCAGAAAGGTATGTTCCCAGGGTAGGATTTGATTTCAATATTGATATTAATTGACCAATGGTCTAAACCATGACTGGGGAGGATGGCGGATTCCATGAAAATGTCCATGGCCATTATTGATTTAGAAATAATGAAGTGATTGAGTTTTGAAGTAAATTGATGTGAGCCTCCACTGTGGTTGTTCCAAGTGTAAATGCCATTTATGGTGTCAAGATCTACTATATTGATTCGACTTCAAGCTTTCTAATGCCTCCATTCTTTTCCTCAAGGGATTTCAACTTGATTTCATCAAGTTGAAATCCCCTCCTAGAATCCATGGAAAATGAGAAAGGAGCATGTTGATTTTCTTAGTCAAGTGGAGGAAGTGGAATTTATCTTTAGGAAAGGAGGGACCATAGACATTTGAGATAAGACAACTTTCTGTTGAGCTAATGAGTTGTAATTGGACAGTTAGAATTCAAGGAGGCAAACTAATGCAGGGGCATGTGACTTAGAGGAAGAAAATCTTCAAACTTGTTCAAAAAATCCAAAAAAAAATCTACAAGCAAGGGAGTGGGGTCCTTTAGCCAGCAATTTTCATGCTTTCTTAGTTTAAGATAAGAATAGAGTAAGAACAAATCATGCTAAAATAATTGCTTATGGATACGTTGTAACAAAGCTTTACGATTTAAATCTCTCTATGTAAAAGCATGCTTTTGTAAAGGATAATGGCTGAGAAGGATTTATCTATTGATTATAAATAAAATGACGGGAGGTTCTGAGTTAGAGGGGGGCCGGAAGCATTATCATCTGAAGAAAAACCTCTCTCTGCATTTGATTATATGGTTCTCTGTTGAATGTTAATTATATGCGTGTATCAGTTTAATTACTTTCTTCTGAGGCTGAATATGGATGAATTAACCTTATTTCCCCATGAATATTTAGGATAGAGCCTTTAAAATCATTTTTCCTTCTTATCAGCAAGTGCAGGCTTCTTAAATCGTTGTATAAAGTTTCGCGGCCAACCTCTGTTGTACACAGAGAATTCAGGAAAAACCTTAGTCTGGACGCAACTCTAGACCTAAAATTTTATTGATTTTGGTTTATACCCGTATCGGGTCCGAACATTTGTCGCATTGCATAATCGCAAGTGGAGTGGAAAGCGCTGTGGAACTGCCGAAGTTCGAAACCCCAATAAGCTCGGACCCGAATTATTATATAGCAGGGTGGATAAGTTTTCGGGTCCGCAAGGATTTTCGCATTGCAAGTTCGGAGTGGGAGAGCCAAGTCCTTGGAATAGCGGAGTCGCGATTGCGATCTCCGATAACACCACGTGTTATCGCATTTGAGAAGGAGCATTGAAAGGGGCCGATAGTGTATTAAAGCGCTGACTGTGTTGTTTGCGTAAAAGGCATTTTCCTTGGGTTTTAATGTCAATAGTGTTATTGGCTTAACACGTAGTCTCCTCATTTTTAAAGCACCGATAGTGTTTGTTGGTAATTCCTTTGGAATTACAGTTCTGATAGGAACAGAGGCTCTATTTATCAATTAACAAGGGTTGGGTGATTGGAGAAAAACCCATGAGGTTTTTAGTTTAACATTAGAAGACTAATACTTCAATTGAAGAAGAAAGAGAAATTTGGCCTAATATTGAAGAAATTGTAGCTAGATTTGTGAGGTTGTCCATATCACCTACACCCAAGCCACCAATAGTGGTATCAGAGCCGCCAACTGACACTGGATTGAATCTCAGAAGCAGGAGAAGGAAAGTTACTATGGCTTTCAGAGTTGGAAGAGGACGAGGACGTGGTGGAACAGGACGGCTTGTTGCTAATGCTGAAATGATGGAAGCTGTGCAATAGATGCAAGCTAGATTGGATGCATTAGCCATATGCAGAAACATAGATGATGGAGATGTTAGTGAACCTAAGATTGAAGCTGCAGAGGAGGAATCTGTAGCAGTTACTCCTGAGATGTGGTTCTTCCAGTCAGCGTTGAGATCCACAACCAGGCCAAAGACCAAGGTTTCAATATATGAAGGAGGACTGAATCCAGAAGAATTAATAGAACGGATTAATGGCATGGAGAAATTCTTTGACTATGAAGAAAAAAAAGATGAGATGAAAGTGAAGTTTGTTGTCACCAAGCTAAAAGGCCATGCAACGCTTTGGTGGGATGGTGTGCAGGCAGAAAGGAAGAGACTTGGTAAGAAACCAATCAAGAATTGGGGCAGGATGGTAGCAAAGCTAAGAGGTAAGTTTCTGCCAAGTAATTATCAACAAACCTTGTTCAGACAAATGAAGAATCTTAGATAAAGAGCTATGACAATGAAAGAATACATAGAGGAATTCTACAAGGTAAGCATAAGAGCTGGAGAATCCCAGGATACATATGAGAAGGTGGCTAGATATTTGAATGGCCTTAGGATGGACATTCAAGATGAGATAAGTCTACCGTCTCCTAAAACAGTAGATGAAGCTTATCAGATAGCACTGAACGCTGAAGAAAAACTCATGAGGAAGAAATCTGCCAGAGGGAGAGGTACTCTATGAGGAAGGGGAAGTCAAGGTGGTAGAGAAAGATCTACAACACCTAAAGATGGAGCTAGCAGCAGCTTAACCCAGCATGCACCCACAGGAGGTGATGCAAGAGGTAGAGGGAGTTTTTCTAGAGGAAGAGGCAGAGAAATAAGATGTTACAGATGTAACAAGCTGGGACACATAGCTTTTGAGTGTCTAGAGAATGCAGAAACAAATAAGAGAAATGACATTGTTGCTCAAGATGAGGGAGAAGCAACAACAACAACAGTGACAAAAGAAGAAAATATACCAGAGAGAGGAGAATCTTTGGTAGTTAATAAAGTTTTGCTCAAGCCAGCAAAGGAGGTGTTTGAACCATCACAAAGAAAGACTTTATTCAGGATAGTGTGTAAAGTGCAAGGGAAATGTTGCTAGATGATCATTGATAGTGGCAGTACTGATAATTTGGTATCTACAAAAGTGGTGGAAAAATTGAAGCTAAAGACAATCAAACATCCAACACCTTACAAGGTGTCATGGTTACAAAAGGGACATCAACTGTTGGTGAATGAACAGTGTGAAATGGAATTTCAGGTGGGCAAGTATAAAGATAAAATTGTTTGTGATGTGATGCCAATGGATGTGTGTCACATATTGCTTGGAAGACCTTGGAAATATGACAGAAGAGGCATGCATAATGGGAAAAGGAACACTTACAAGTTTGGGAAGGATGGTGTCAATCATACGTTGTTGTCTCTTCAAGAAGAAGATGTACTAGGAAAGAAGACTGATCCAAAAACTCTGTTACTGCGAGGAAAGGATACTTGAAGCAGATTGAAGAAAATGAGGTAAATTTTGTTGTAATTTGCAAGCCTAAGGTAATAATGAATTCTACTAAAGTTTCTGATTTACCCATTGAAATTCAAGAAATGTTGGAGAAATATTTTGATATTATTGTTGATGATTTGCCTAATGAATTACCACTCATTAGAAGAATCAACCATCATATAGGTTTGATTCCTAGAGCAAGTCTACCTAACAAAGCAGCTTATATAATGACTCCTACAGAAAATGAAGAGGTTAGGAAGCAGGTGCAAGAATTGCTTGACAAAGGGCTGATCAGAGAAAGCTTGAGTCCCTGTGCAGTGCCAACAGTGTTGAGCCCAAAGAAAGATGGAGGCTAGAAAATGTGCACAGATTCAAGAGCCATCAATAAAATCACAATTAGGTACAGATTTCCTTTACCTAGGATTGAATATTTAATGGATTGTTTGAGTGGAGCAAAGTATTTTTCAAAATTAGATCTTAAAAGGGGTATCATCAAATAAGGATAAGAGAAGGGGATGAGTGGAAAACCGCTTTTAAGACGAATGAGGGATTGTATGAGTGGAGAGTAATGCCTTTTGGGTTGTCAAATGCACCAAGTAAATTTATGAGACTCATGAATGAATTTCTTAAAGAGTTCATTGGTAAGTTTATAATAATATATCTGGACGATATATTAATTTACAACAGGTCTAAGGAGGAGCACGTGAGACATCTGAATTATGTCTTACAAAGGTTGCAGCAAGAGAAATTATTGCTGAATTTGAAGAAGTGTTCATTCATGAAAGAAGAGCTAGTGTACTTGGGTTTTGTTATTTCCGTTGAAAGGCTAAAGATGGATCCATAGAAGATCAAGGAAATTATGGAATGGCCTTCACCCAATAGTGTTTTTGAGGTGAGGAGTTTTCATGGTCTTGCTAGCCTTTATAGAAAATTCATCAAGAGTTTTAGTAAGATAAATGCACCTATTATTGAGACCATAAAGAAGGACAAATAGCCATTTAGATGGATTGTTGAAGTAGAGAAGAATTTTCAGCTGTTAAAGAAGAAAATCACTAAAAAACCTATTTTGGTTTTACCTGATTTTAGTAAACCTTTCCAAGTAAAGTGTGATGCCAGCGGAGAAGCAATTAGAGGTGTTTTAAGTCAAGAAGACCGACCAATAGCTTATTTTAGTGAAAAGCTAAATGATTCCAAAAATAAGTATTCTTCTTATGATAAGGAGTTCTACGTAGTTGTGTAGTCATTGAAAAAATGGAGGCATTATCTAATGTCAAAGGAATTCATCCTTTATTCAGATAACCATGCATTACAGTTTATAATGCAACAACCAAAGCTAATCTAGAAACATGCTAAGTGGGTAGAATATCTCTAAGGTTTCCATTTTGTTTTGAAACATATAAATAGCCAATCGAATAAAGTTGCAGATGCCTTAAGTAGGAGGAATGTATTATTTCAAGAGAGTCAAATACAAGTGTTGGGTTTTGATTTTCTTAAGGAATTATATGCGACCGATTCAGATTTTAAAGAGGCATTTGAGGCTTGTAAAAATCTTGTTTTGGTGGATAGGAGTAAATGGTTGGATTACTTCCTACAAGATGGATTGTTATTTAAGAAAAATCAGTTGTGCATACCAAACTGTTCAATGAGGGAGAATTTAATCAAAGAAAAACATAGTGGAGGACTTGCAAGACATTTTGGCATAGAGAAGACTTTTGAACAGTTGAACAAATTTTATTTCTGGCTAAAAATGGAATCTGAAGTGGAGAAGTATGTGAGAACTTGCAAACTCTTTCAATATGCAAAGGGAATGAGCCAAAACAAAGGTTTGTATATCCCATTCCCAATTCCAGATAGGCCTTGGGATATGGTAAGTATGGATTTTGTGTTGGGCTTACCAAAGACTCAAAGAGGTAATGATTTAATTTTTGTTGTAGTGGACAGATTTTCAAAAATGGTGCATTTTTGCCATGTTATAAGACTAGTGATGCTTCTCACATTGCTAATTTGTTTTTGAAGGAGATTGTAAGATTGCATGGGTTGGTCAGAGGTGTGGTCTCAGATTGGTCAGAGGTGTTGTCTCAGACAGGGATTCCAAATTTGTTGGGCATTTTTGGAGGACAGTATGGAAGACGCTGGGAACTAAATTAAGTTTCAGTTCTGCCTATCATCCACAAACTGATGGACAAACAGAAGTGGTGAACAAGAGTTTAGGCAATCTTTTAAGGAGCCTTATTGCAGAACATCCAAAGCAATGGGATCAAGTATTGGCACAAGTTGAGTATGCATATAATGACTCACCTAACAGGAGTACAGGACATAGGCCATTCCATATTGTTTATGGAATGCATCCATATGCATATAATGACTCACCTAACAGGAGTACAGGACAGAGTCCATTCCATATTGTTTATGGAATGCATCCAAGAGGAATATCTGAGTTGAGAAACTTGGGAAAAGAAGAGATGAGAAGTGCAGAGGGTGAAGGTTTTGCTTCAGAAATGTAAACAATACATGAACAAGTGAAACAACAGCTGCAGGATAGCAACATCAAGTACAAAACCAGAGCAGATATGAGGAGAAGAGAGGTGAACTTTGAAGTTGGAGATCTGGCCTTAGCACATCTCAGAAAGGAGAGGTTTCCAAATAGGGAGTATAATAAATTGAAGTTCAAGAAAATTGGACCATGCATAGTGTTAAGAAAGTTTTTAGCGAATGCCTATGAGATTGAGTTACCCCCTGATGTTGGGATATCACCAATTTTTAATGTTGCAGACCTGTACAAATATGAAGGTGAAACTACAGATAATACAACACAAGATCAACATAACCAAGAGATTGGCTGGGTAAAATAGTTACCCACAACAAATAATTTGCACCTAGAAAGAATTATGGACAAGAAAGTATTTAAGAAGACAAGGGGACAAGAGTACTTTCAGTATTTGGTAAAATGGAAAAATCTGCCAACTGCTGAAGCTACTTCTGAATTTTTTTCACCAAATAAATTAAAAAAAAAAAAAATTCTATATTTAAAAAATTACATTTAAATAGATGATAGCATGTCATGTTTAAAACAAAAGACATAGAAAAGTTTTAACAAAATCTGGTGTCATTTTCTATGAATTGAATAAGGCCCTAACATAAGATTATACATTTCACCACATATAATATTAATAATAACTTTTACAAAAAATATGACAAGTGTATTTATATTATAATTAACATCTAGATCTTCCAACTTAGACATTTTTGTTATGGCAAGTGTCTTTATATTATAATTAACATCCAGATGTTCCAATTTAGACATTTTTCTCACTATGCAAGGCTCTTGGTTTTACCACATTAAATACAAGTACAAAAATGTTTCAATTTAACATCATAATTTTACATTATGATTTGGTAAAATTTGGTGATTTTGTAAAATGATTTGGTCCAAATAATATTAGTTATGAACAACTAACTTAAAAAAGATGATTCATGAAGGTTAACAAAATTAAACTCAACACTTTAGGCACATAAAATTGAAAACTAAGGCTTATATTTTTCCCATTATTATGATTACATCTCTCTCAATCACCCTAAATGAAAGATTCATTTTTTACTCTATTTTAACTATATTTAAATTAAGTGAGATTATCTACAATGCAACCCTTGTTCAAATGTGACAGTTGGCTCAATCTTTTAAGGTTCAATAATTAAAAAAAGCTCAATCTTTTAAGGTTCAATAATTAAAAAAAGCGGCAAGGAAAAATCTTTTAAGGTTCAATAATTAAACTAAGCGGGAGGGAAAGCAACGTTGATTCTCACAGATAGCAATGTACCCCTTAAAGTGCCTATATATAGCTCTTTTGCAGAGACAATTAATATAGAAGATTTTAACTTTAAAATCTCTTAATACATAACACTTCATTTTCATTTTGGAATTTCTTGATACATATCACTTCATTCTCATATACCCTAAAAACATATAAATATCTAAATTATTTTCTAACTTTTTATCTTTAAAAAATATTTATATGTAAAAAAATGATT
>APFE031015003.1:1786-17369 GCA_000404065.3 Pinus taeda
AATACCATCTATCTAATACTACGACCCATTTGCAACTAACTGTGGTTTCGTAATTAATTGCGGATTAACCACTTACAATTATTAATATGGGCTTTATTGACTCTTGACTATGACGTGGTCCCATTACATAGATAAGGGGGTTAGGGTGGGACCCTAACACCTCCTCTCTCTCCTGGCTATATTTTCTCATCTATGGAACAAAATTCTATTGAAAGAATGGAATGCCTCTTCCTCCTAATGGCCCAGTTATAATACAACTCGATGACCTACTATTAGTTAATTTTGACTACATCAACTCTTAACTAGAGTTCCAAAATAGACTCTTCTAGAGTCTTTTACATCACAAACACGTGGCTAGCCCATTTTCCATGACTAATGGGGGTTGACATAGTATCCTCTCCAACTATAGGTGTGAAAACATAGAGGTGAACGTTTGAGTGGCATAAGTTTTGCATACGGACTCTGATTGACGCGCTTCATGTGCCATTGGAAAGTTCTTTCAGTGTAGAGTAGCATGAAAAGGTGTGCACTAAAGAGGAAAATATTTACCCCAAAAAACATTGTTGGATGCCTCAAAATGCTCTTGGAAGGTTTCATACCTTGTTTCGCCAAACTGGGTCTCATCAGTAAAAACAGTCCCGTGAGATAATTCCTCAATGTTTTCCACTCCAAATGCATCAAGATGGATGAAAAACAATATAATGGTCCAATTCGGATCAAACCTACCCATTTTAGGAGGCTTTTTGTCCCAAAATGCTTTTACTGAATGAGGTGAGGAAATTTGTCCTCACCTCTCTTTCGTGTATCATTTAGCTTTGCTTGGAAGTTGTCCCTTCAATCCAATCTACCAAAGGTCATACTACCCCTATCTTGTAGTTCTGACCTCTTCTGCAAAACTAAATCTTCTATCAACTGTGTTTGAGAATCTAGTGCTAAATCCTCCACAGAAGGTAGGACTTATTCATCTTCCTGATCTAGTATGGAAGGCTCATAGAGTTTCAGATTCTCTACATTCACAACTGAGTAAATGTGCATATATGGTGGTAAATTGAGTAGATAGGCATTATAACCCCCATTTTCAAGCATATCAAAAGGACCATACCTTAAAGCCTTGATTCTCTTACCAAGCCCCTGCAACATCTCCTTGTTCAACTATAACCATATTATGTCTCCCACCTTGAATGCTTTCTCTGTTCTATGTATATCATGCTTGGCCTTATACTTCTGTTGCGACTTCTGCAATGTTTCTTGTACCTGTAGATGGATCTTCTTGATATTCTTTATAAAATTTTCAGCCCTGAAAGCATCTCCTATAAGGTATTCACTCACTCCTCCTTGCTTCCCATATGCAATATCCAAAGGTGAAGGTGACAAATATCAAAAACAAGTCTCAAATGGGGACTTTCTTGTAGAAGTGTGGACTGCTCTATTATAAGAATGTTGTATATATACCATATTTTCATCCCAGGTCTTCAGATGATTTTGGTTGTATCCGATCAAAAGTTACACCAAAGTCATGTTAACTACTTATGTCTTCCCATATGTCTCTGAATGGAATGTTGTAGATCTCTTCAACTTTGTGTCCAATCACAATGTAGTCCAAAATTCACTAAGAAATATCATGTCCCTATCTGAAATGATGCTCCTTGGTATCCCAAAGTGCACCCAAACCTATCCAAAGAACAAGTTTGTTGGTTCTTCCCCGCTGATGGTATTTTTACAGGGCATCAAAACACACATCTTTCTAAACTTGTCAACTACCACGAACAGGTATTCATGTCCCTTCTCGGTTTTTGGTAAACCTCCCACAAAGTCCATGGAAATGTTTTCTGAAGGACGAGTAGGTACATGTAAGGGATGATATAGACTCTGTTTCCTATTAATAGGCTTGCTAGTACAATAAATCATGTATCCTCTTGTGAACCTAGCTACTTTCTCTTGCATCTTGGGTGAATACACATACCTCTGCAAGTTAGCCATGGTCTTCCCCACACCAAAGTGCCCTACAACCTTGGAGGTGTAAGCCTCTCTAATCAACTGCAAATGCTCACCTTCAGGAACACATAGCTTATCTAGCCTATAGAGTAACCCATCATGGAGATGGTAGTCAATGGTGTTGTCACCATCGTGCACATGACTCAGACTTTGCAACTGATGATACACCTCCTTGAAGTCCTCATCTTCTGAATATGCCTCTTTGTATGCATCATGGGTGAATGGCTTCATGTGCATAAGAGTCCCCAAAGCTATAATATTTGATGTGGGTGGCCTTGAAGGCATATAAGCCAACATGTTTGTGTTGTGCATCTTATACTTCATCAACAAATGAAATTGTTGTAAAAACCCCATCCACTTGTAATGCCTTGTATGTTGTAGCATACTTTGGGCTTGCAAGTACTATAACAATTGGTGATCTGTGCAGATTATTGTCTCCTTTCCCATTAGATAGTGCTTCCACTTTTTCACATCTTGCACCATGTCATAAATATCCTTATCATAGGTAGGGTAGTTGAGAACTTCCCCATGAAATACTTCAAAATGGTTGGCACACGGGCCTTCCTCCCTGCATCAAGACAACTCCCATAGCATACCCACTCACACCTGTCTCCACTTCAAAGGGTTGTTGCAAGTTTGGTAATGCTAGAACTGGTGCTTGACTCATCTTCTTTTTTAACTCCTCGAAAGCCCTTTGCTAACTTTTTCCCCACTGAAAACTCTTTCCACTTGTTGTTATGGCATGGAGTCGTATTGCTACCACTAAAAATGAGGCTATGAACTTCCTTAGGTATTTTGTTTCACCAATGAAACTCCTTATGTCAGAAACATTAGTAGGCACTGGCCATATCACGATGGCATTCATATTAGAAGGATCTATCTTTAGTTCTCCTCCACCGATCACATACCCTAGATACACCAAAGAATGTTGTGCAAACTCACACTACTTGATATTTTCTAATAGTTGGTGCTTCTTCAATGTTTCCAACACTTGCAGCAAATGTGAAATATGCTCCTTCCAAGTAGCACTATATACTAGTATATCATCTAGATAGACAATAACAAATGAATCTATAAAAGGGTGCAATATGTCATTCATTAATAACATAAACGTAGTTGGTGCATTACATAGTCCAAATGGCATAACTAACCACTCATACAAACCTTTCCTGGTTTTGAAGGTGGTATTCCATGTATCTTCTTCTTTGACTCGAACCTGGTGATATCCAGACTTCAAGTCCAACTTGGTGAAATTCTTTGCAATTGATCTAGCAGATCGTCTATCCTAGCTAGGGGGTATCTATTCTTGAGCATGATTTTGTTCAATGCCCTATAATCTATACACATCCGCCAAGTCCCATCCTTCTTTTCCACAATGATGATGGGTGACCCACACGGTGATGTACTTAGTCGAATGACACCCTATTCCAACAGCTGCTGCAACTATTTCTTCACTTCACTTGATTCTATAATAGACTGCTTGGACAACCCAATATTTGGAAATGGGGATTTTGGCAATAGCTAGATATTGTGCTCCACTTCTCTCTTAGGTGGTAACCCTTTAGGTTCTCAGAAAACATTCTTGTATGCCTATAACAACTCCTCCAATTATTGTATTTGTTTCTTAGTACATCCTGTTATATGGAATTTATGCCTACGGATAAATACATTTTCCCTAAGTGGGTAATTACACTTAGAACAACAAAAAGAAAGTGGTTTAACCTTTTCCTATAATAGATAGATTAGATGAAGGAACCTACTTGTGATCTTTCGCTTCCTTTGATCTCCTTTGAATTGCTCCCATCGCTCCCACTCGAAATGAATTCACTCAATTGGTACTTGTCAACAGAAATAGAAGACAACAACAATCAAAGCATATGATCTATCTAATATAAACAAATGGAATAAAAAATATTGAAACATATATGCATCATAGATATGAAAAAGAATATGAGAAAAGGAACAAACAAATTTATTAATGTAGAAGGAGGAGTTACACCCAATGCAATTCGATCATGTGTCACTCGTCTAGCTTAGTCCAAACCCTCATCACACCAATAGTACATCAATCTAGCAGCATAACACTACTTAACAATGAAATCAAGTCTCAAAACAACAGTGTTTCTATACAATCTTTAAATTCCTACCCCTTATCACTATGATGAGTGGTTAATTTATAGGGAAATGCAAGTGGCTTTATCATAAATTGCGCATTGAATGGTTTTCCAAAATTGGAGTTAGTTTCCATGGAGAAAGGGATGAGAGGATAGATGGATAATTGATCCATAGCCTATCCAAAGTCGACCTCATAGGGTGAGATAAGAGCTGGGCATCCTTCTAAATGTTCTAGAATCAAGGAATATTCCCAAAATCTTATGCCAATTTCGCTCATTCTCTCCCAGTGCAAGTCATAGTGGGCCTAAGCGCATTGCAGTGAAAGCCTAAATGGGCCTACCTACTGTGCAGTTTAGTTATCCTTGACCAAGGTTGCGCTGGTGTCCCAAGGAGGCATTTCAATAGGTTTTCAATCTAGGAAACTTTCATGGATGAAAGCATTCAACTTGATCACTTATTTAGGGCATGTAGTAACTGAATTAGGGTTTTATGAGCCCTAATTGTACTGATCTGATCGTCGAGAGTGATGTGCCCAAATAGACCTATAACAGATTCCCCCTAAATCACGAAGTCGAAAATGATAATGTTGAGTGATATAATTTATGATGTGATGAAGAGGATCTGAAGTAGATGGTGACCTGCATCGATTACAATACATAATATCATGATATCTTTGAATTTTTCATGAATTGCTAAAGGAAGGCATACCCATACTTAGCATATTGGGAGAACAATTCTCTGGAAGGGATATGTAGCAAGGAATCCATTAGAGAGATCTGGTTCCAATGCCCCCAATACATAATGAACAACATCACGGAATTGATCGTCAGTTGATGTAAGCATGGAATAGGTTGCCACATAATTGAACATGGCAGGGAAGATACCATTGGGACAAAAGGACCATTTAGGGATGATGGTTGACTGGAAGCCATATATGGGCTAGGAAATGAAAGCTGGTCAATGGTGACAATTATGCCTTCATGCGGGAAACACATCACTCGAAACAAGCCGATGGTAAGTCCGGGAAGGGACAATGTAGCCATATAAGGAACACTAATATTTCTGAAAGGAGGAAAAGAACTAGGATTCCCATCAAAAGGAATTCCTTGATCGGTGGACTCTGGAGTTGTTTCCATATGTCTCAACCTAAGATCAACTAAGGATTGACCTGGAGGATGTTATCCGCGGTCAGTTAATTTTATTTTAATCAAAATAAAATAACAAAACAAAAGAGGGATAATCTAGGCAAAAGGATTACCAAGTAACTGTGAACTGCAATATACTACCTCAGTAAACCAAGGACTTAACATACATGCAGGAAATCTCTCTGAATGTTGCTTTTGGTGTATCACAGTATACAAGGCGGCTGACTCAGTTACCTATGGATGTATAGCAACCTAATGTACTCCTCCCAAATATACCTGAAAGTATGTGGAGGACTAATCCGTGTTAGCATTGTCTAATGCGAAATCGCACAGTGAGAGCATTTCCTAATACTTTTTGTACTATAACACCGCCCAATATACCCGAAAGTATGTGGATGAGTTATGATATACTTACGTACGTGGAATGAGGTATCACACTCAGAATGTATCATAGACCATTAGCGAAAACTGCTATGTTTAACGACACCAGAACACGTCTCTAGCCTAGACTTCTAAATGTTATGCATTAAGTTACAATGCTCCATTAGGTTAATTGAGATAAACTTTAGTTGATCTTGTTTAAAAGTTTTCCTTTCAGGTTCACCGTGTGATGTTTCTGAAACTCCTAGAATGCAACTAAAATGAGAAACATTCTTTTCATTTGATCTCCCAATGTTAAAATAATCATGATCTCTTGATCATGTGCTTTTGTCCTTTGTCTCCCTGGGTCCCATACTTTGTTCTGTAATTTTTCTTTGGTTGTTGATGTTGTTTGTTGTTGTTCTCTAGTTTTCCACACTTTATGTTGCTTTTCTCCAATAGTTATGTTTTCACAGTTTGTTGTTGTCTTTCTCTTTCTGCTGCTCCTTGGTCTTCTTTCTGTTGTTTTATTCTAAGGCACCTTCATCATTAATCTTATTATTCTTTCAATCTCTATGTCCAATTTATCTTTTGACTGATAATTACTTTTCCAATTGTTGTTGTACTCTGTCCACTCATCTTCAAACTGCTGGTTATTGCCTTCTTTTTGAAGTTGTTGGATCCTTACTAGCACCCTTTCATCCTTTCCCTCCTATTGCTATCCAAACAACCTCTGTTCAATATATGTAAATTTACTTTCAGAAAGTAAATTGTCCTCTAATTTCCTTTGTACTTGATTCCCCTCAAATACATCACTATGTTGTTCATCAATTTTAATATATTTTCCTTCTTCTTCCTTGACAGCCGTCAGTAATTGTCCTTCACTTTCTTAATTGATTCTAACAATCAATTTAACTTCTTCAAGCATAGTATCTTCATGTTTTTTTTCCTAATCAGCATGTCTGTCCTAGCAACTTCCAGCCTTCTCTAGTTCTAAAACTGACTCCTCAATTTCAAACATGTCTGTCTCATTTTCAACAAATCCTGTAATTATAAAACAATTATCAAAATTAAAAATATAAGGCCTCATTACCTTTTCCTTCTCTGGCAACATCTCAGTATGTTGCTCTGAGTTTTCCTTCAATTCCTTTGTCAACACATCAGTATGTTGATTTAAACTCTCCTCCGTGTCAATTGTTTCAATGATATCTCTTTGTTCTGAATCACAATAATGAACTCCTCCTTCTGTAATGTCAATTTGTTGAACTTTCATTACCATCTCCTTTTCCTTATGATTGTCAGTCATGACAATTCCTTTGCTTTCCTTTTCCAACTCCCTTCTTCACTTTTCTTCTGTTGTGGTCTTCTTTACAACCTCCATTATCTTTGTTATGACTATCAGTAGTCGTCTTCTTCTCTATCTTCATGAGTTCCTCACTCACTTACTATGAGCTATATTATAGCCTCTACAACAGCAAGTCCTTGATCTATAAAAGTTCGGGTCCACCCTTACAGTTAAATCTCGATCTCTTTATGCTTGCCAAAAGACCAAGAACAGAGGAAAGCTTGGTGAGGTAAGTGGCAACAGGGATGACTTGCTGTTGTAGAGGCTATAATACGGCTCAAAGTAAGTGAGTGAGGAACTCATGAAGATAGAGAAGAAGATTACTACTGATATTCATAACAGAGATAATAGAGGTTCTAAAGAAGACCACAGCAGAAGAAAAGTGAATAAGGGAGTTGGAAAAGCCGAGGATATATACTGAGGATAGTTCTAAAACTGACTCCTCAATTTCAAACATGTTTGTCTCATTTTCAACAAATCCTGTAATTATAAAACAATTATCAAAATTAAAAATATAAGGCCTCATTACCTTTTCCTTCTCTGGCAACATCTCAGTATGTTGCTCTGAGTTTTCCTTCAATTCCTTTGTCAACACATCAGTATGTTGATTTAAACTCTCCTCCATGTCAATTGTTTCAATGATATCTCTTTGTTCTGATTCACAATAATGAACTCCTCCTTCTGTAATGTCAATTTGTTGAACTTTCATTACCATCTCCTTTTCCTTATGAATGTCAGTCATGACAATTCCTTTGTTTTCCTTTTCCAACTCCCTTCTTCACTTTTCTTCTGTTGTGGTCTTCTTTATAACCTCTGTTATCTTTGTTATGACTATCAGTAGTCGTCTTCTTCTCTATCTTCATGAGTTCCTCACTCACTTACTATGAGCTATATTATAGCCTCTACAACAGCAAGTCCTTGATCTATAAAAGTTCGGGTCCACCCTTACAGTTAAATCTCGATCTCTTTATGCTTGATCAAGTTAGATTTTTTTGCCTTCCACTTTGTATTCTTTCCAAGAAATGTAAATGTGCTTCCTGGGTTCACTCTGCAGCTAAATATAAATGTATTCATTTATTGATTTCGCAGTTGAGTCACTAATCCATATCGGTACAAGCATGGTAAAAATAGATCAAAATATGAATATTGTTACAAATGTAAACCTCAAGCTTCTCCACCTATCAATTTGTTCCAACACTTTCTGAGACGACATAGGAGTAATGTTAAAGGTGTGGTAAAAGGAAACCAAGTGGTGGCAAAGTATCTGGGCTAGAAATAGATTAGTTGAACCGATGGTGTGAGATGCTGATCAGATTCAATAGTGATGAACTCATATTATATAATGATATAAAACATGAGAAATTCATGCATTTAACCATGAATTTATCATATTACGTGGATCCATCCTTGTATTCATAAAATCTAAAAATTAATATCATATTGAGTTTGACCCAAAATCTTGCACAATAGATCTTAACAACCTTTATTTGATTTGTATAAATGCCCATAATATGGATTCTGAGGGACACTATCTAATTATGAAAGCATTACTCTTTATTATTAGTGTTACAACCATAGTTGTTCAAGAGTTAATATGTCTGTATAAGTGCATTTTATGATATTTTAATATTCTAAAGTTTTTAACAGTTAAAATCTTATAAGAATTTTCCAGCAATGCTTTACTGAGCCAAGAGGCCCCCTATGTAAGGAATGCATTTCCTATTCTTTGTTACAATTTTCCTTTAAGTCCAGTTGAGTGAATGTGTGTTAGTTTAGTTCTTCTAAATTCTTGTTGTTTACAGTTTGTGTGGGAATACACAGTAAAGGATATTTACATGAATTATTAAATTGATTAAATAATTGTTTGGTTTGATTGTAGAACCTATGATTAAATGAATTAGTGACTGGAATGATTTTTTAATCTCTTTATCGCAAGAAACCTTTACAAGCTAATGGTTTAAAAGAATTTAGAACTAGTTATGTGCTAGCTTCTTTAAATTGTATTTTCTTTTCATTGTTAAAATCAATTTCCCATGGCATCAACACCACGCTTCAAAAACTCCCCCAACTCACCGCATATGAACATCAGGGAGATACTTCCACCCCCAAATGCTGATGACATTCAACACCATATCCACTTCATTTCTTCCTCCATATGAATAATGACTAAATTTGTTTGCTCATCATTCCACGGTGTTAATATCACTTTGCCCATTACAAAGGTAACACCATCCAGGACTACATGGACCCATCTAATCTATGTTTTGTCCACATCTCTTGGTCCTACGAAAGTAAGCACAATATCATAACCATGCTTGTCCATTAGTATATCCATGCACCAACTAATGCACCATGGCCCAATAACACCTCCATCCATATTTTCAAGCCTCTTCCATTCCGATGAAAATATCATCGAAACCATGACAAGACCAAAATACCCATGGGATTCCATGTGTCATTGCTCTTTCTTCCACCCAAAAAAATCATTTACTTCATTTGCATCATCAACAAACACCATTTATGCAATGAAAACCAAGGATTTCATCCCTGCTGCCCATCTTGATTGGTTTAACAACCCCATCCCCCATGTTAGAGAGGAGCATCTTCATAACATATGCTTCTCCTAGTATATCATAACACCTAGAGTGGTTGTCGGGAGAGGCCAACACTCTTTCTCCCCCCAGCACCAATAGGAGGTCCCCTCACATCCTCAAGATCTAGGATTAGGTCACAACATACTTCATCATGGTAGATTCACTTCAATTTTCCATAAATTTCCCTCTCAGGCCCTTTATATAGTCACAATACTCATCAGATGTGCCTTGTTGTTTTTCGGTTAGTTTTTGTATTTGAAAATTTTCATTTCTATATTTTTTATGATACTTTCACTTGGGGTCTCGATTTCAAGATTGCAGGCCACTTTCTTCTTCAACACGAAATCAACCCCGCAATGGTAGATAATGAACTTCTAAGGTATCATTTTCCACTAGCTTGATAGGTTTCCCATAAAACATTGCATATTCTGATATCATGCCTCCTAAGTTAGCTATAAGGCCCACCTTCTCAACCACACTTATTGTCACCTTCCACTTGCACTCGGTAAATGTTCATGTTGGTCATTAGTTCTTTTACCTCCATGGATTGTCACCTCAATTAGTACGCTCAGCATTATTGACATCAATGGCCACTCTCTGCCCCAATCGGGAACCATTCATTTGAATGACTTTAAAGATAAACCACATTCCTATCTTTGTATTATTGCTTTCCACCCTTCTCGAGCACTCAAATCATTCTGATCATCATGAATGCACCATCGCATTCCACACGGCCTATTGCATTCCCACATTGTAGTAAACCATCTATGTGGTCACCTCATCTCATCCACCCCACACTAAGACCAACGAACGGGGCCCCCACCCTTTGCAGTTACTCTCCTGCACCCTCATGTAGGCCATCATACATTTGGGGAACCCATCTCTATGTTTGTACATCCAAAACCCATTTTTAAATTCTTTTGGCAAGGGTAAAAATATTTTTTTGGGAAAAAATCCTCACCCGTATATTTGTGTCTATTATCTAGTAGTAGTCCCTAGTCTCCCTTGGTTGCAACTCACATCATATGCCATTCATCTGAAATCATATCATCCTAATTTTCCGCACAAGATCATCATTATGTAGACATTTAGTATTTCCAGTTAGCACAACCATCCACTCCCCCTGGACATCCTCCCCACTCCAGGGCCCTATTGCTTAGATTTAGTTTTGACCACCACCACTTGCATTTACACTCCAACCTTGGGAAGTTACCAATGTTCCAATGTCAACTTCAGCCATGATGCCTTTGGCTTATCACATCGTTGTACCTATATCAACTTCACATGGATTTCCTTGAACCATATTTTCTTCTGGATAGTCAGTGCTTCCTTTCTATCAAAATCAACACACATTTTCTAGAATTCAAGTGGCACCTTGATTGTTCCCCTCATTATGGGTCTATCTTAGGTTAAACTATGGGAATCATCATCGCATATTGATTTCACTTATCCCCCTGATGTTCAACACCATCATCGTTTTCACATCAGGAGTGTATCGTACTTTATGACCCTTGCAATTCTCTCATTCAGTCAAAGACCCATGCAACCATATTTCACTTTCCCTAGTAGTACCTTATATATGATGCATGGGGGAACCTAATTCAGTCATTTGTCAAGAGACACCCCTGAGGGTGAGAGAAATTATCTACTTCAACATACAACATATTAGCTTCTTTAGCCTTAATTTGACAAGATTATCCTGTGTACTTGTAATGTTACAGTGAAAGGCATGGTCACAAGCATGGGACATGCTCGCCTCGTATAGACACTTTTTTGTATAGAAAGTCCTCTATGCATGGATTTCTTCAATTTCTCAGTAAGGGTTTCCTCAATCCTCTCCTCAACTTGCATCGTCATGCACAACAAAATGTGGTGTATTTCAGCTATACGCTTGCTCTTGTCCTCATGCATCAGGGGGCAATTATTATTATAGAAAAATTGTACACACAAATGTACAAGTCATAATTCACTCAACGTCACAAACAACATGTATATGTGCATTAATTTCTACTAGAAACATCATGAAACCAAAACTCAAAAGGTTCTCCAAAGGTCCATTAAAAAAATCAAATCACACGAACACGCCAAAGCAAATTTTACCATATCCATGCGACTCTTTCTTTGATAATTGTGCGAATTTTCCAAAGCACCAACTCAGCACTCTGTGGACCACGTTACACTAAATGAGCTAGAATTCTCTAATAGTACAAGGCCAACTAGTCATCTTCAAGCCTCACCAATCTTAATTGGAAGTTATGGAGCTCCAAAAGGACTCCTCATATCTCCTTCTAAGTCCTTATCTCATTAATAAGCTAGGGGGAAGGTATTAGCTAATTCAAAAACCTATAAATGTGAGGGGAAGGAGAGCCAAAGACAAGAAGAAATCAATGCATTGTTATAATGCTAAAAAATAGTCCAAACAATTAGTATTTGCATGCCATAAATAATTCCCCATCTTTGATAGAGAGAGGTGCTTGCAAAGGATGGGAGAAAAGAACTTCTTGAGAACTAGAGAGCACCATGGTTCATCTTGGTTTTCTCCAAGTATCCTCAATAATTACATATTGTATCTCTCCCATTAACAACTAATAAAATTATATTTTTCCCATTCTCTTTGTCTAATTTATGTTTCATTCTCTTTTATTTTATTTTATTATTCTAACTATATAATCCATGCTTTGTTTTCCATTAATTACATTGTATTCTTATTCCATGTATAACGGCTAACATCTTCTATTTCTAAGAATCCTTGTAAGTAAAAAACAAGCCTACAAAAAAGAATAGAACACCATTGGACTAAATTCCATACCACATAGATTATATCAAAATTTTGGGTTGACTTTATTACTTTATGAATACACAACGTTAAGTGTCATGGTATAAGTGAGTCACCTATTTTTCATGTGATATTTGGTTATTTTACTCTAGTAAATTATTATACAAGAATCATGGACTTCATATATTCTAATTGGAGTTTTTTTTAATATATAAAACCTTGAGTATAATTGTGTTATTTGATTTTAGTTGGTATTCAATTAGCCTCGTAAATTATAACAATACAATTGTGGAGTATATATATTGTATCAATAATTTTGCCATGTAAAATATTGAATGCTAAGTGGACGTTACTTATTTTGCTGGACTAATCTAAATTAAATTTTTTAAGAATAAAGATACATCAATATATTACGTATATAGATTGTGTTTTCCAAACTTATTTTTAATATAAAAACTCAACCTATTATTTATATAAATTGTTTTTTCTAAAACTTATTTTTAATAGAAAAAATAAAAAATAATGTTCATTTGGTTAAACTAAACCAAATTAACATATATATAAACTCAATATTTATAAAATAATGAAAACATCATAATCATTTAAAATAATGAAAACATCATAATCATTTAAACATCACAACTTTTTGTGAGTGTAAGTTGAGAATAAAGATACATCATATACTCATTAAAAGCTCAACATATAACATATATAAATTGTTTTTTCCAAAACTTATTTTTAATAGAAAAAATAATGTTCATTCTGTCAATTAGCAAAACTAAACCAAATTAACACATATAAACTCAAATATTCATAAAATAATGAAAACATCGTAATCTAATCATTTCAATCATTTCAGGGTCACAAGCATAAACCAGGGAATAAAATGCATCAATATACTCATTAAAAACTAACATATTAAGTATTTATAAATAGTTTTTCCAAAAACTTATTTTTAATATAAAAACTCAACATATTACTTATATAAATTGTTTTTTCCAAAACATTTTTTTAATAGAAAAAGTCATATTCATTCAGTCAATTACTTAAACTAAACCAAATTAATACATATAAACTCAATATTACAAAATAATGAAAACATAATAATCATTTCGGGATCGCAGCCTCTTCGGGGTGGCCTACTCTAGCATGTCAACCTGGGTAAAATATTATTATTATAAAATATAGCACAGATGTACACACATTGTTCGATAATTTAGAGCTAGAAAACAACTTTTGAATTGCGTAAGGAAAACCCTCAGAGATGACAGCATGGAATGATCCACTGGCCGTGTTACTTAATTTAGAGGTTAACAACAACTATTGAATTGCGTAAGTCTAACCTTCAAAGGTAAGAGGATAATTCAAATCCAGTGATTAAGGGATTGAATATGTATTTGCCAATGGGAAGTTATTAGTTATTACCATGGTTTTTTGAGTCTAGAGTCTTTCACTTTCTATAATAAAAAAATTTATTACTCAAGGATAAGAGCATGGTATCATTCAAATTTGGTGATTAAAGGATTGAATATCTGGTGATTAAAGGATTGAATATGTATTTAATAATTTGGAAGTTATTACCATGGTTTTTTTTGTGAGTCTAGTCTTTTTTATTTTTTATACAAAGTTTTATTATTCATGGGATAACCTTCAAAGATAAGAGGATAGGATAATTCAAATCCAATGATTAAGAGATTGAATATGTATTTAACAATTTTTAAATTTGTAAAGATCCAATATTTTTAGAGTTTGTTTCAAAAATATATTTTAAACAAAAAGAAATCACAATCTCTCAAGAAACTATATTATTAAATTTTTGGCTATATTTTTTTCTAGAATTTGTATTATTAAACTATGATAAAAATTATTTTAAAATTATTAAACGAGATTGTGAAATTAAGTTGTAAGAGAGTTATTTAAAACTGTTTGAATTTAGTTTTATGATTTTCATAATCTAAATTATTATATTAGTAATTATTTTGATAATGATAAAATAAATATGTATGAGATTTTATATGTGTTGGTGAATGAGTGTATTATGAAGACATTTTTTTGTAGAGTTATTGATTGAAATTCCTATAAATATTAATCTTTAAAATAATTTAATAAAATATTAACATTTAAATTTTCAAATTTTTAAAAAAAAAAAAACAACAACAACAACAACAAAAAACAAAAACAAAAAAATCATCAATATTTTAAAAGGATTTGGGAAGGTACAATTAAAAGGAAGGATTCTTTTTTCTTTTTCATACTACACAGGTGGGTTCTCTCTGTCTTAAGGAAGACGAGGGAATTTACCCACCTTCTTATTACATAGAGACTCAAAAAAAAAAAAAACCAAACATTCTGGTTATATTATGACATTACAGAACATATCATAAGACCAAAGCAACTAACAAACTTGCAGACTATTCATAATCTAAGGATGAAACATGAGCTTCATCTTTTGCACTCGAACTAGGAGGAGTAGGAGGATCAAAATTACACTAAAGATGACCTTCTATATGAGCCTATCTTGCATCTAGTCTGCCCATGAAGAAATAATGATTTCTCAGAGTTCTCTTAATGTTTACCAATGAAGCAAAAAAATTGTATCTTTCTACCTATTTGTCTTTTAGTACCATGTCGAGCAAACTTTTCATTTTCTAGTGCAATGTAATAGAGTTGAGGTGTTTTTTCCTTGGTCCCTTAGTGTGACTAGGGTCAGGAACCCAGTTGGAGACCTCTTGCACGATCTTAGAGTCATAAAATGTTTACAACTCAACACCTGACCTGGTTTCCAAATTTTAGATTTCCTATTGTGTCTCAGGAGGGACCGCAGTGAAGAACGCCTCGACTACATCTTGTGCAAATGCATGAGCCTTGTGTTGGCCCTGGTGATCCATAAATTTTCGTGGATATTCCACTTGACAGTTCATCACAACAGATCTAATAATAATATATTAAAATACCATCTTTTTACACTATTAAACTTTATTTAAATTCTAGATTTGTAGATTTTATTGTAATTAATTCATGCATGCCAATGGAAATTATGAAGAAAAGTAGAGAATGGAAAAATAAACTCACACACACATAAGACACAAGATATGCTCTCTGGGAAACCCTTTCAGGAGAAAACCTAGCTGGAAGGTGAGGTTGCTTCACTCTCTTTCTTTGTCTCGAAATATGGTTGCAGGTACAAAGAAGTAACTCCTGTGACCCGTGGGTTCCTACAGTGCATAGATCCTCTATGTATGCTCTACCTCCT
>APFE031015006.1:6869-34859 GCA_000404065.3 Pinus taeda
CAATAGCATAGAGTTAGTTTAAAGAATCTGAATTAGATTAGCTTTAAAGTACTCTTAGATCAGCATTATTCAACTCTACACACACACACACACCCAGATCGGGAAATTGGTCCCGTTATCCCCAGTCGGACCTGCTATACTAAATGGATAAGGAGCTGCCAACCAAGGTCCGGACCAGGTGGGTATCCCCCTTGTTGTCGACCCGATTTTCGGGGCTTCAACACAACCTAAGGTAGGATTCAATTATTGAGGAATCCCGTATTCGATGATTTCTCCAGCAGATAGACATCAGATACTACCTTATATGGGATATGGTAAATCAATGACCAAGGAAGCTCCATCACTGTGAGATGATGTATAGGTCACTACACTTTGTGAAAGCCCCGGGGGAAGATAAAATCCATGATTTTCCCAAATGACTTGGAGTCATCAAGAGTCCCTTGTAAAAGGGTCCTACATGTTGCATACATTGAGCTATGGGAGCTCTAGGGGCTTGGGGTACTTGCTGGAGCAACATACGACCACAAGGTGACTCACCCTCCCCTGGTGGTGCATTATGAACAGGATGATTAGTTCTCCTTTGGGCCAGGATGATTCATTCTTCATGGAAACTGTGGAACAGGATGATTTGTTCTCCTGTGGGCCAGGATGATTTGTTCTCCGTGGCGATTGTGGAATAGGATGATTCGTTCTCCTGTAGACTAGGATGATTAGTTCTCTGTGGCATCCATTGGATAAGATGATTCGTTCTCCTATGGACAGGATATATTAGTTCTCCTGTTCAGGCATCCTACCCATGCAGTCTGAGACTCATGGGAAGTACCTCTCATCTAATCAATGAGAAGGGAAATGAGGATAGGGACCATAGTAGTACCAATGGACGCATCGTTGTATCTACCATACTCCCTATTCTAGGATGACCTACATTGGTCTGGGACCAGTGAGAGTGGTACACCCTCTGAAATTGACTTCAGGTCAGTAGAGGACTGGTCTGGGACTAGTGAAAGTGGTACACACTCCAGACTGACTTCGGTTCAGTGGAGGATGGTATGAGACATTCTCAATTTATTCTTCTTCTTCACGGTTCAGTAGAGTAGAGCTGAGGAGAGAAGAGCTGAGTAGAGTTGAGCAGAGCAAAGCTGAGCATAGTTGAGCAGAGTTGAGAAAAGTTGAGCAGAGCTGAGCAAAGTAGAGTTGAGAAAAGCTGAGCAGATAAGAGCTGAGTTGAGCAAAGCAAAGCAGAGCAGCGTAGGGCATTGATGGCAGAGATAGTACAGTCAGACATATGGATCAGCGGATGGAATTCTCCCTAGTTGAAAGGGAGTGTTAAAATTGGCAACTAGGGTCAAAATCCATGTGGGTCATCTTATTTATGGCAGTTGATATTTTTCTTGGATCCCTCTCATCGAGAGCTGTAGGATTGATCTGAAGATCATCTGATTCTGATAAGTATTTATGAAGATATGAATTTATTTTGATTATGGATAAATTGTCAAGTCGGCCAACAACTTATGTAGGCTCAGAATCCCAACAGTCACGTCTATTCAACCTCTACGTTTTTGTATAAATAGAAGAGGACTTGAAGTAATTTGACACACTCATATACTCTTCATGTGATCTCCTCCTCTCCACATTTGGGTTTTGGAGAAGGAGAGACACTAAGAGTATACGCTGGCCTATGTAAGAATGATGCCCTAGATCTAAACGCAACTATGAAAGAAGCCCTAGAAACTGTCATGGAGAAGTCTATATGTAGCAAAAAGAAGGCTCACATTCGGTATGCGAAGGAGACTGAAAAGGAGACAAAAGCTAGCTGCAGTTCTAAGAAGGGTGCCCTAGCTGCAGTTGTGACTAGGCCGGAGGTCTATAGGTGCTGTGTTGAGGATCAAACAAAGAGCTGTAGATGCCTCCTCAAATAGCAAGGTCACATAACTTGGAAAGAAGAGGAGGCCGCACAAATTAAAGGTGTGTTTTGGGCATGAATTGGATCATTGTAGGTTATAGTGGGAGCCCTAACTAGTGACCAAAACACTGCCCATAAACAGAAGTGCAAAGTATGGTAACTTGTGCTTTGACTTGTTTGATTGGAGAGGTCTCTTCATTGATAAGGAGATTCTATATAATATCACATAGGAGCTACAATTGGGACAACTGTAATGGCAACTATGGTACAATGGGACAACAACAATAACATGTGGTAGCAATGGCTCAAAGGTATGCTAGAAGGAATTAGGAACTATAATATAGCTACTTTGTTAGGCTACAAGCCATAGCAAGCAGCTAAGGCTGATATACTTATTGCTGCATGATGTAACAACAAGTGATAGGTGCAACCATAATAAAATGCAACATAGCAGACATTGAGTGCAGATCAACAATGAATACAACACTAGGTACAGATCTGTGATAAAGAATAGCTCAATCATTGGAGCAGCTCAGTGACAGGAGCAGCAACATGAAGTGCATAGGATGGTCATGATTAGTGTAGCATGGTGCAGTACGTAGAGGTGTAGCAAGTGGGCAAGATGCAACACTATGATAGGTGAAGGAGTCACCTTGGAGAATCAATTGAAGCAACATGTCTTCAACTGATCTCATATAGATATAAAAAGTCAAAGTGTTGACTTTTGTTGTAAATTTACTATCTCTCTCTCTTTCTCAGCTGAAATATTGAAGAACATAAAATAAGGATTGATCAAGGGTTTCCCCACATTGCGGTTTGTCCTTGGCTGGTGCCACATCTTGTGTCCTCTTGTCTTGGATTGTCTTCTGCGATTTATGTTTATGTTCTATCTGCAATTTACTTTAATGCTGATGTGATTGCTAACTGTGAAAATTAAATAAATTGCTCTAGCATAGAACATACCTAAAATTAACAATCTTATAACGGGTGGCAAATGCCATCATCCTCTTCCGAGATGCTCATCCAGGGCAGGGCCTACAACCTTAAATTTTTAGAGGACTCATCTTTTTAGATATATGGACATGATCAAGCTTAAGCCCCAATTTTGTAGGACATTTGTCCACATTTTGTAATATTTTGATGTACTCTATCTATCTCTATAAAGAGATTTTGTGACGATTTGATCATATATACGAATGATTTTGTGATGTTTTTTATTTAATGTGATGAATGATTAATGTGCCAATCCAATGTTTGATTAGCTATAAAATCAACAAATGCATTATTTGATTGTGGAATATGAATGAAAGTAATAAAAGTAAATGATCTTTGCAATAATCTCATTCTCAGAAATTGGCAATGTAATAATGGATCCCTCACACAATAAATATTATTTAATTGAGACACAACCAATTTTCAATCCAAATAAACCACTAATGATTCAATACCATAATATATTACTTCAAATAGTAAATTGATAACGAAATTGTATTCAACGATATTATTAGAAGAAGACCAATACATATGCCGTTTAAGACTAACAACTGACCAGATAGATAATATATTACCCAAGCGGCGGAAGCTAAATTGTGAGTACGTCTACTAGCACCATCTGCAAATCCGTAATACATCAAATCACCCATCGAAACATGTCAAGGTAGATACAATTTTTTGACATCATCACCACGAGACTTATAGACAAAAATAAAAGGCTGTAAAATATTTACAAAAAAAAAAGCAAATGCTAGGAGAGATATTAGGCATAATACTTCTTGAGATAGAGCCCATTTTTGGGCTTTGAAAACACATTTTCGTCAAAGTGAACCAATTCATACACACCCTTCTTCAAGACCTTTTTAATGATATAAGGACTGTACCACATAGTTTTGAATTTTTCTACCCCAAGGTGTCTTTGTCTTGGTCATAGACCAAAACAAGGTCACCTTTAGAGAAAACCCTAGATCATACAGTCTTTTCATACTATGATTTTACTCTTTTCTTATGAGCTTCATTCATTGTGGCTGCATACTGGCACTACTCATCAAGATGTTCCAAATGAATGTGATGTTCTTCAATACTTGAGGTGTCTGGAATAAGTTGGACTGCTAATTTGAGAGATGGGATTTCACATTCTACAGGAAAGATTGATTCCAGCCCTTAAACCAACTGAAAATGAGTAAAAATCATAGCAGTCTTAATAGATATTCAATTTTCCCAAATTGCAGGATATAACATGATGTGCTTGTTGGACTTACCCTGATTGATCATCCTTTGTAGGATGGTCTTAAGAGATTTATTGACAGTTTCTACTTGTCCATTTTCTTGAGGATAATAAGGAGAAGAATGCTCCTACCGAAATCCTACTTCAAAGCCAACTTAGAGATCATCTTATTATGGAAGTGACTGCCATGATCAGTGACAATCTCTTTAGGAATACCGAAGAATGAAATAATTTGATTGAACATGAAAAGAGTTGTTGTCTCATTGTTGTTATTTAAAGTAGGCATAACTTTGACCCAATTGGTGAATTAGGCTATTGCTACAATAATATACTTGTGGCCCTTAGCTGAAGTCGGGCTTCAAGTAGTAAAAATCAGTGCCCCACTTGGTAAATGGATCGACAGTGATAACAGGAAAAAGAAGAGTTGGATGTGCACACATTTTTCAAGTATGAACTTGGCAAGGATGGAATTCCTTGACTGCTTCAATACAATATTTAAAAATCAAGGGCCAAAAATAACCTGCATGTAAGATTTTTTGGGTTGTAGCAAGCCCAGATAGATGACCTCCATAAGTTCCACTGTGGAAACCTTTCAAAACTGACTCAACTTCTTCTAAGGTTAAACAACGTCTAAGGATTGATTCAATCCCCCAACGATATAGAGTATTGCCAATGATAAGATAATTTTTAGCCAGGTGAAGCAATTTATGACATTCATCCTTAGAAAAAGACTGAGGGAACCTCGAAGTATGGATATATATATTGATATATCCATACCAAGGATCTTGTGAGGAGATGAGAAAAAGATGCTTATCTAGAAATTATTCTTCATAAACAACATCTCCTTCACAAGGTAATTCCGAATTCAATTCTTCAAAAACCAAATATTTCTTTGACTTAACTAACATAAACTCGATATTAAACTCTTGAAAAATGACAATCCATTTATTGTATTTTCCTCCAATCACTTGCCTACTGAGAACAAATTGAAATGGTTTGATTTCAGCCAATACAAAGGTTTTTCTAAATATAATGTAATGACGGAGTCACTAGACAACATGAACAACTTCCAAAGCCAATTTCTCAACATGAGAATACCTAAGTTTAGGACCAATTAAGTCATGGCTTAGATAGTAAATCACATGCTCCCTAGGGGAATTGTCTTCCTGAACGAAAACCATACCAATGGTTGATTCTGCTACTGCAAGATACAAGAGAAAATATCTGCTATAATTAGGTGGACTCAGAAGAGGAGCATAGGTCAATGCCTTTTTGAAAGCATCGAATGAACATTGAGTGAAATCATCCCAAATGAATGGAACTCCTTTCTTGAGTAAACGCATAAATCCTTTTGTAATCTCAGTATAATTTATGATAAATGTCCTTAAAAAATTGGCTTTTCGTTATAGACTTTGAAGTTGACAGATACTCAATGGGGGAGGCAACTAAAGTATTACCTCATCCTTGAAGGGGTATACACAAATCCCTTCATTAGAAATGATGAATCTATATAACTGACAAGATGTAACTGTGAAAACACACTTATTGGGGTTCAACCAAATTTTGTAGTAATGTCATCTCATAAATACTAAATGAAGTTCTTTTGGATGTTTTGCTCTCTTGTGAGAGTGAGCAACTAAATCATCAAAATATGCTTCAATTAGATGCTTAATGCCATCGAAAACATAGGACATGGCCTGTTGAAAGGTAGCCCCAACATTTTTAAGGTCAACATGCATTTTCCTGTATGAATATGTATCCCAAGTGCAAATAAATGTTGTCTTATGTTGGTCCTCAGGACGAATTGTTATTTGATTGTATCCAGAGAATCCTTCCATGAAGGAAAATATTTCATTTCCAGCACACTCATTGATAATTTGATTAATAAATGGAGTGGGGAAATTGTCTTTAGGAAAAGATTTATTCAAATCCCTAAAATCAATGCACATGCAGATTGTTACTTTCTTTTATCAATGGAACTGGATTTGAAACTCATTCAGTCAAAGGAATAGGGAAGATGAAACCTGCCCTAAGCAATTTTTTTACCTCAAACTTAATAGCCACAACTTTCCTAGGATTAACCAATCGAATATTTTACCATACAAGCTTTGCATTTTTTTAGGTCTCGATTATGGAGTACTGAAGAAGGTATGTTTCTATCGCTTATTTTGTCATCTTTTCTTTAAAACGCATAACCTCTTTGCATCATGAACTACGTAAATAATAAGAAGCGATGACAAAATCTATGGGATTTATATGCAACACAAAACTACTAATAATTTCCATTTTCTTATGCAAGAAAAGGAAAAAATGAAATATTGTTGTCCCAAAGGAAAAGACAGGGCAAAGTTAACTGTTGTCCCTTTGGCAGGGAACCACATGCAAACAAGGTGATCCAAATTGAAGCATATCAACCAAGAAAGGGAAAAGGAGATATCGAATCGGCGCAAGAGAACAAATGGATAACTGGGAATTAACAGTTTGGTGAATCCCTTGGGATCCTTTGATCCTGAAGGATCGCTATCTTAACTATTTTTGCATCATTGATATCTTTGCTCGGCTGTTATAAGAAGGGGAAACATTGCTAGCCCAGGGGACGACCTGTTGTTATTTTCTATGTAATTTTCCTTTTTCTTTGAAACTTTGATCATCGACTCTCGTTGAGAAGTGATCCACTGTAACTCTATTTTGATGTTTTAATATAAATCTAGTTGTCATTCCATCTTTGATCCTGGAGTAATCTCAAGCGGTGTGTCCTTGGAGGCTAAGGGCCCGGCCCTGGTGGAACACTTGCTCCTGTACCATTATCTCTAATTCGTGTGTGGTTTTCATTATCAGCTTTGTTTAGTAATTTGATGTGTTTTGCTATTTTACATCACGGTTCTGTTATATTTGATTGATGTTAAACTGAGTAATATTGTTCTCTATGATAGGAATGCTATATTGTTCATTCTGACTTTGTAATGCATTATTGTTCCTTTAATCATTGGTATAACATTGTTGTTCCTTACAGAATGCTATTGTTGTTCAATTACAGAGTAACCGTGTTGTAACATTCATAAGTTGGTATTACTGTATTCATCTATGGTTTACACTTAATCATGATTGTTGTTCAACTGGCATTGCTGTTCCATTACGAATTACAATCGTTATTATTTATAACTGAGATTGATACTTGTTGTGTCGAAGTTAGATTACTGTTTCTTTAATATTAAGCGTGTTGTGTGTGTTATTTGTCTTGGTTCATTGTACATTATATTTGACTCTAGTTGCTGTTCTGTATTCCATTTTTGATTGGTTTCCGTTCTATTTCCGTTTGCTGTCTAATTTATCTTTAGAGTAAAGATTGTTATCTGATTCTTGTAGGATGCAATTGCTACATTTATTTTCGTAGATCGAGGTTTGCTGTTCAATCTTATTTATAATGACTAGTTGTTGTTCCATTTCCTGTTATTTGTATTATCATTGCTTTGGTATGCAGAACGATAGAAGACTGTAGTCAACATTGACCTTTGTTGTCTATTTCCCAGGTTGATGATCTTTTCCTTGATTATCTTTAGTTACATTAGTTTACAGAGGGATGAGTTACTGTTACTGTACCCTTGACTGATAAATTGCTATAGTTTTCTGAGTGCATGATTCGAGTTTTAAGGTGTTTTTCTGTAAGTAGATCCTATTTCAAGCATCCGTTTACTCTTGTATTTAGAGCACTATACTACTAGCATTACTCTGAAAATTGGCCACCTCAAACTGAGTACACTCTTTGAGATAAAAAATTGTTCCTGGATTGATAAGTTAATGTGGAGTAAATAGAGGTGAAAAAGACCCTTTTCACTGCTCGACATTTTGGCGCCGTTGCTGGGGAAGAGTGTAGCCATTTGTTTCTTTTCCAGAGTAGTGTAAGAACCTGTTAGGAAAGAATTGGGTTTTAAAAATGGAAGGTAAGAACCTACGTGCAGAGTATTTAATAGCCCTACTCCCCTGCCCGCTTTCCTGCATATTTGTTGCTGTTTTGTTTGGGTAGAACTTAGCATTTGATTTGTGTGCATGACTAAGCATAAAAAGCCAAAAAAGAATCCCAAACCTCTACCCAAAGCCAAAAAAGAATCCCAAACCTCTACCCAAGCCTGATAAAGCTAAGGGGCTGGGTGACCCTTGGCCGATCAACCTTTATAGACGAAATCCTTAAGAAAGCAGAATCTCAGCCTTCAGTAGGACCTAGAAAAGTTACTTCTAGATAGCCTACTAGTTCCCTTTAGGCCACAGGATCACCATCTGTAGCCTTTGAATGAGGTGCATAGTCAAACCGAAGAGCAAGATTTTCAAGAAATTGAAAATTCTAGCCCAAAATCATTGCAAGAAGGGAACCTTAGCAACCTTTGTGAAGGAAGAGGAGAAACAAGAGAAATTGAAGAACCAAGATCTTCTCTTGGGATAATTCAACCATTAAGTAGCCTAGATAAGGGAAGTGCTGCAAAAATAATTTATAATGAAGTTGAAGAAACTCATGAACCTGAATCCCCCCAGACATTAGGCACTCTCATCATCCCAGATAAAGGAAGTGCTGTTAAGGCCATTCACGTTAGAGCCATTCCCCCTCGACAACCTAGGAATACCCTCCTAGATATCCCAGAAGGCTATTGGCATATATTTGACCAAATGGCCCAGAACCAGCCAAACACCCAAACCTCTACACTGAAATACCCCGTTGTGGATACAACAACTAATGCACCTATGAAAGCAATTCCTCTCGAGCATATCCCTACATTCCATGGCCTTACATTAGAATATCCATATGAATTCGTACTTGAATTTGATGTGCTGTGTAGAGGATATGACTATACCATTGATCTCCATAAACTGAAATTATTTCCCTCTACATTAAAAGGCGCTGCTTTAAGATGGTTTATGGGATTGGGTGGTGGTGTTATAAATAACTGGGACCAAATGAAAGAGTCTTTTCTAAAAAATATCAGGATTATTGCAGGTCTAGAGAGTTAAAAGATGAAATATTTCAGATGGTAGCTAGACCGAATGAAACATTAGAAGATTATGTTGAATGTTTCCAATAATCTTCAAAGATCTCTTTATGCATCATGACCCTTACCTGATAATATATTAAAAATAGCATTAATTAGGGGAATGAAGGAACAATGGATTGAAACACTAAATATTATGGGAAAAGGAGATATTTATCAGGAAAATTTTGCTGACATTATTAATCTATGTATCAGGAGCTCGAGAGGCAGCACAAGACTAAAACCAGTAGAACATGATCGGTTTGCAAGAGATAACAGAATTTCTGCAGAAGAAGTAAGTCGTGCAGAAATTGGAAATTTATTAGAAAATTTTAAACTGACATATTGGGGACACTTATAACATAACTTGATATTATGCAGGCCAAACAAAAGCAAGCAGAGGCTGAACAGAATTTGGCAATCTTCTGTCCCAGATGCAGAAAGAAGCACAACCATAAGGAGTGTCCATTAGATGCAGTCCAAGTTTGCGCCATTTGTACAAAAGACCACTCTACAGAGAGTTGTCCCTCACTTCCTGGATTGAAAGTAGTATACAAGGAAGCAGAAGAAGAGCCAGAACCGGTGTATCTACTCAATCAACGCCGTCAATGGCAGCCATGACAATCAAGTATGTTCTCAGACCCAACTTCTTCTTTTCAGCCTCCACAATATCATGCTCAACAATATAATACAATTTGGCAAAATCAACGTCCCTTCCTGAATTGGTCACAACAACCATTTCCTTCATCATCTCCATGGCCGAATCAAGCAAGCCAACCCAATTGGCCAAATTTTCCCTATACCCCACCATATTGGCAAAAAAATGTATATCCAGCACAATGGTCCCCTCCTACTTCACAAAGTCAAGCCTGGCAGACAAACTGGCAAAGACCGATGAATCAGCCAGTAGGAACCATTCCTCTCCCTCAACCTACACTGCCAGCATTACAACAAAACCCCCAGTCTAACTTAAGATCGCAACTCCCAGCCCAACCCAACCCTAATCTAAATAACGGACCGGTCCAATCTATTCAAATAATTGAAACACCAGAGATAGGAACCGATCTAAGGGAGTGTAATGACCTTCAATTAAGATCTGGGTGCATCATTGAAATAGAGGGAGATAAAACCGCTCAAGTTGAAAATCAGTTACCTATAGAACAACCGCCACAAGAAGAGGATGTGACCAGACAACAAATTCATGATCAAGAAACCACATCCTCTCCCCCATTCCCTGAATGATTGATTATACCTCGACCTATACAACATCCTGATTTTGACATTCTAGGAGAACTAAAAAATCTGTACATAAAAATCCCACTCCTCCAAGCCATTCAAGACATCCCAATATATGCAAAGACTATCAAAGAGCTATGTATAAAGAAACCAAGGAGGAAAATAACAAATAACCCAACAGTCCAAGTAGTTGGCACCTTATCCGACCTATTATCAAGAAGAGAAACACCCGTTAAATATGAAAACCCAGGAAATCCAATAGTAACCGTACAAATCAATGGACAAACCTTCTCAAATGCCTTAGTTGATCTAGGAGCTGCAATCAATATCTTAACAACCACCACTTGCCAAAAATTTGGCATTACATCAGTAGAACCGACCTCCACTTTATTAGAACTGGATGACTGATCTGTGGTTAGGCCAGAAGGCACACTACATGATGTCATGGTATCCATTGACTCTTGGGAGTATCCTGCCGATTTTTTGATAATAAACCCCAAAAATCGACTTGATGGACATCCATCGATTTTAGGTAGACCTTGGCTTACAACTGCCGATGCTTATATTGGCTGCCGACAAGGTAGTATGAACATAACTAGGGGAAAATATCAAGAATCTAGCTTTATATCCTCCAGCACAGCCAAGCGTCACAATAATAAAAAATAACAAACATCTTGTATCATACCTCACCGAAAATATTAGATCTCCATTAACCATAGAAGAGGCCCTCGATTTCAAAGACCTTGCCATTGACGCTGCTAAATTTCGATATCAGATTTCTAATCCGAATATCCAACTCAGGGAACCATTTAATTATGAGAACTTTAAGCTAGCAGCTGATCGCTTGAGCCTCTATGGTGATCTTATCTTGAGGGTAGGGCCATCTTGGTTAGGATATAGGTTCCGGAGTCCAATTATTTGGCACCCTGCACTTGGATACCAAGCCCTGTATGAGATGCCTGAGGGTCAGACAAGACATCTTTTTGAACACCTAGCTGGGCATCATGGCTATAGACCACCACATGAGATCCTGTCTCCGGCCTACTCTCTCACTGCCTTACATGTCAACTACAACGTTTTCATGAGGGCATGAAAAAGGGTAAGCAGGGGGGTGTGTGAAGTACTGAAGAAGGTATGTCTTTATCGATTATTTTGTCATCTTTTCTTTAAAACTCATAACCTCTTTGCATCATGAACCAGGTATATAGTAAGAAATCATGACAAAATCTATGGGATTTATATGCAACACAAAACTACTAATAATTACCATTTTCTTATGCAGGAAAAGGAAAAAATGAAAGATTGTCGTCCCAAAGGAAAAGACAGGGAAAAGTTCATTGTTGTCCCTTTGGCAGGGAACCACATGTAAACGAGGTGATCCAAATTGAAGCGTATCAGCCAAGAAAGGGAAAAGGAGATATCGAATCGGTGCAAGAGAACAAATGGATAACTCAGAATTAACAATTTGGTGAATCCCTCAGGATCCTTTGATCCTGAGGGATCGCTATCTTAACTATTTTTGCATCATTGATATCTCCACTCAGCTGTTATAAGAAGGGGCAACACTGCTAGCCCGGGGAATGACCTGTTGTTATTTTCTATGTAATTTTCCTTTGTATTTGAAACTTTGATCATCGACTCTCATTGAGAAGTGATCCACTGTAACTGTGTTTTTATGTTTTAATATAAATCTGGTTGTCGTTCCATCTGTGATCCTGGAGTAATCTCAAGTGGTGTGTCCCTGGAGGCTAAGGGCCTGGCCCTAGTGGAACACTTGCTCCTGTACCATTATCTCTAATTCGTGTGTGGTTTTCATTATCAGCTTTGTTCGGTAATCTAACGTGTTTTGCTATTTTACATCACGGTTCTGTTATATTTGATTTATGTTCAACTGAGTAATATTGTTCTCTGTGACAGGAATGTTGTATTGTTCATTCTGACTTTTTAACGCATTGGTGTTCCTTTAATCATTGATATAACATTGTTGTTCCTTACAGAATGCTATTGTTGTTCAATTACATAGTAACCATGTTGTAACATTCATAAGTTGGTATTACTGTATTCATCTCTGGTTTACACTTAATCGCGATTGTTTTTCAACTAGCGTTGTTGTTCCATTACGAATTACAATCATTATTATTTATAACTGAGATTGATACTTGTTGTGTCGAAGTCAGATTACTGTTTCTTTAATATTAAGCGTGCCGTGTGTGTTATTTATCTTGGTTCATTGTACATTTATATTTGACTCTAGTTGTTGTTCTATATTCCATTTCTGATTAGTTGTCGTTCTATTTCTGTTTGCTGTCTAATTTATCTTTAGAGTAAAGATTGTTATCTGATTCCTGTAGGATGCAATTGCTGCATTTATTTCCGTAGACTGAGGTTTGTTGTTCAATCTTATTTATAAGGACTAGTTGCTGTTCCATTTCCTGTTATTCGTATTATCATTGATTTGGTGTGCAGAACGATTTGAGACTGTAGTGAGCATTGACATTTGTTGTCTAGTTCCCAAGTTGATGATCTTTTCCTTGATTTTCTTTAGTTACATTAGTTTACAGAGGGATGAGTTACTGTTACTATACCCTTGACTGATAAATTGCTATAGTTTTCTGAGTGCATGATTCAAGTTTTAAGGTGTTTTTCTGTAAGTAGATCCTGTTTCAAGCATCCGTTTTCTCTTGTATTTAGAGCACTATACTACTAGCATTACTCTGACAAATGACCACCTCAAACTGAGTACACTCTTTGAGATAACAAATCGTTCTTGGATTGATAAGTTAATGTGGGGTAAATAGAGACCCTTTTTACTACTCGACATCAATCTCATGTTGAACTATCGAATGATCAATTTGAGACATTTCTTCATAAGACCAAGCAAATACATCTTGAAACTGTTTAAAGAGATTGGTATATATTTTGATTTCTTCAGGGGAACACTCAACTCCAATGAAGATATTCTCAATAACATTGGAATTCCTAGAAATGTTCACCAAAATGGTTTATGAAATATTAGACATGTTACCTTCAACATAAATATGTGATGGATCCAAAGCATTATGAACATTAGGAAGGACTAGACAAGTTTGATTCAACTTCATGAAAATTAGGGAGAAAATAGGACTGATGATGTAAATCATTCCACAGTCTTTCTACACCAGTCATTGCTTCTAGAATTTCCTCGTCGGATGGCAAAAAAATATAAAGGAAATCCATAGCCGAAGTGGAATTAACTATCCAAACTGTAACCACATCCCCATCTGTATCCTTTGATGGGAGAGGGATGGGATCAGGATTCATAGAATTCACAACAGATTGATACATGATTTTCACTGTAGATATTGGATAATCCATTCGACCTACTTTCCTCTCTTCTGATGTGGTAATAGGAGGGGGCAAGGGCCAAGGATTAGAAAAATATTGAGTTCTGAAAGAACATTGCCGAGGAATGATCCTAGAGGATGAACTGGCATTTACATGAGCAATAGGATATGGAAGATCAAAAGTACCCATCAAAGAAGAACACATTCCAACTCCCAAATCCTTGACAGGTTTTTTGGTATTCTTTACCAAGGGAATAATGGAGTTAGCAGATACATTAGGGTCGTTAGTAGAATAGGATAACTGATCAAGCATGAAAATTCTCCCTTCATGGGTGAATCATAGGATGTGAAATAAAGATGAGACAGTGGCATCCATTATGTAAACCAAGTTGCGACCCAAAAAAATATTGTAATCAAGATTGACATCAAATATCTCTACTTCCACATTAGAAACCTTGCCCCTTACACAAATAGGGAAGGCATGTAGAATCCTATGAGGTCTGTGAGAATGGACATCAAATGCAGTTAAGAGAGTAGAAGAGGGAACAACTTCAGGCGACCCAATATCCTTCCGATATGACATAGACATGACGCATGTGGAAGCCCCTTCATCAACTACAGTTTGAAAGATGGTCTTCTTCCGATATGTATATTTAATCTGGAAATCCATGTGATGAGGGAGTCTAGTCTTAACATTTGATATATCGAATGTGACTACCATAGAATTCTTTGGGTCTACTGCTCCAATCACAGTGAGAAAAGAACTCCTTTGTGAAGGACACAATTGTAGTACCTCTAATTACAACATGGCACGGGGGCTTTGAGCTAAATCTTCGACAATAGGGTAGTTCTGAGCAACCCTCACATTGGGATTATAGGTCGAACATTTTGAGGATCCTTTCAACATCTGAGGTATAGGCTCTACCACGCGCCTCTCAATATAAATAGGTTATGGGGTACCATAAGAATTTTTAGCTTTAGAAGGTTGAACCTCTCTGTAATCATGAGCTCTTGTCGAAATATCAACATGAGACTTAACCATATATACATTCGATGTAGATTCCCCATCTTGGTTTCCCCCTGCGGGGGTTCCAACACTAGCATTCGTGACAACAAATAATTGTTTCCCTTGGGGAAAAGGGTTGGTAAGAACAACCTAGTAACTAGAAGAACCTTGATGAGCTAACAAGCACAGAACATCCTGAATCTTGTGGTAAAGATGGGTAAGGTGATTCCCACGGCATAACTTACATGGGAACTTAACCTTCTTCTTAGATTCCTTTTTCCCTCACCAGTGCCATCACTGGGTTTATTAGAATTTCCATTCCCTCCCTTATATTTTTTCTTCCCACATCCCTTCCTCTTCCCATCAAATTATTGTTTTCCTTTCAAATTTGAGATTGGACAACATTAATTGCTAAAGGTTGAGAAGGAGAAAACACAGACAACCTAGTTTGTGTTGCAGAAGCTGATTTTAATGACAAATATTTTAATTGAGTTAATAAAATAACTGCATTTCTATCGATCGATCATATAACCCGTCGTCATGGGGACTCACTTTCAGCCTAGTGAGATCGATTTTCGATCTAGGATCATCATGCAAAATCTTATAGAGAACTCCCTACTAGAAATAGATGAGCTCTAATTGTTGGGCTTTGAAGATAGCCTGTTCTTTAGTGAACACCTTGGAAAGTGACACATCCTTAGAAATCTCTGGTTGCAATGATTTCAAAAACTATTCCATAATAAGTTCATTAGGGATATAGGCCTTGATCATTATCTTCCTTCTGCGCCACTCTTGAATGTGGTCAGAAATATGTGTAGCCTTGTCCTGCTCAAAATTGACTAGAAGCTCAATTTTGACATTGTGACGGATAGGTAATTGAAAATGGTTTAGAAACATTATGGCTAAATCACCAAACGTAGAAAACATACCCCCCTTAACTCGATGTACCATTTAGTCACATTTCTAGTTAAAGTGCATTGGAATAGTCTCAACCTAATTGAATCATCAATCAAGGAGTTTGAGGTGCACCATAAATGGAAAGTGGTTATATAGTCGGCCAAATCCTCACGAGACTTCCCTTCAAATTTGAGAATATGATAAGGAAGTTTAATAGGTACCGAAGGCTAAACCGAGGTATAATGAATTAGTTCATTCATCAATTTCGAAAGATATGGTAAATTAAACATTGCTAGGAATGGTAAGCGTGGAGGAAGAGGGGAATTCCAAGTGGAATTTCCAAAATTCGAAAAAGAGTATCCTAGATTTTGAGAGACACCAGGCTGCTAAGGGTTACTCATAGAAATACCTAAACCATGAGGAAAACCTTATATTCCAAGGGTATATGGAGGGTATCCACCCCCTACAGCAGAATTACTTGTCATAGGAAAATGTCTTCCTTGAAAAACATTATATGAAGGGGAAAGCCTTTGATAAGGATTCCATACACTAGCTAAAGGAAGAAAAACCTGTGAAGTACTAACAGTAGGAAAGGGCATACTCCCCCATTGACCAAATAAATGGGAAATATCCCTTGACCCAAAACCACTCATAGAAGGATGTGTGAAGCCCTGGTTCCTTTGAAGAGGATTAATGTTTTGAGCATGACAAGAGAAATGCATTGATCCTAAATTCAATGATGGATTGGAATGGGGGACATGTTCACTTCCAAATTGAAAACCATCTAAAGGAACTGAACCAGTAGCCATCGAAGTCATATATGTAGAAGCATCAAAGATTAAAGTCAAATACATTGAGGGAATCCCACTAGATGGAATTACGAAAGGATAAGCTCCTATGGAAGGAGCTGAAGGATGGGTGCCCCCACTTGGAATCAGGATGGAGGTAAATCCAACAACTACCGTATTAGGTGTAATAGTAGATATGGGAATATTACCTCCTCATACAACTAAGGAAGGATTATGTACACTAGTAGTATCAGCAGAGCCACTAAGATTGGCCATTGAGAAGAAAGAAGGAGAGTGAATAAGGCTAGCCGTCCTATGAGTGAGAGTACCCATGTATGAAATGACGTAAGGAAGATTAGAAGGAAGACGTTCCATAGGAGTCTCAATAGGCTCTGAAATGTCTTAATTTCTACTTCGTATTTTGATTAAAAGAGTACTGTAGTAAGCACTAGAGCGTTGTCGTCTAGGTTATGGACTAGACTAGGTTCACCCTATGAAATGAAAGCCCTCAGAGAAGGATCCATATATGTTGTGTTAGCTAACACTGGTTCAAAATCACCAGAAAAATTATTCTTACGCCTTCTAGATGAAGGCTTGGCACTCGCAGGTGAAAGACCACGAAGCCTATAGATTGATGAGTAATTCACTTAGCCACTTTTTATATATTAAGAGAAATTAAAGACTAAAAACTCCTATGGCAAGATAGGAGCATGGAGAAATCACAAAAAATATCCTAAACATACAACCAAGCAAACAACTTCCATGTATTTCCTCTCTGGGTGATTAGGACTAGACACCAAAATACAAGAAAGTGAAGATAAGGACCTCCTAAAGGTAGTTTGGGATGATGAGAGCTGAAGCCTACCAGCAAACATATCAGAAGTAGTTACACTAACCTCCAGACAATAGCCTTTGCTGGTGCAAGTAACCAACACTCGCAAAGGAACCCTCCGGAGGTACTATGAAAGTGATGCAACGTATGCCTCAAGTACCACAAGAATCCCCCTCCGCAATCACCCGTGTAGTCCCTAGTAAAGACAACTAAGGTCACCAGTTAATGATTAGAAGTCAGGCAGAACAATCATGGGCACGTGATCCAACAAGTAGGAGAGGGGGTATCTTTTCTCCTGACCTTGACATGCCCTTGTGCTGAACTCATGTGTTAGAAGAGATTTCCTAGACAACTTAATGATACTAAATTTCCACTACCTAGTAAACTTCTATACTTCTAGTTTAAGCGGCCTTGGAGAATCTACTCTCCATGCACCTATTCCAATGCCCTAAATGCCCTAGACTAGTTGATGTTACTATGACAAAAGTAAAAGGTCTAGTTCATTTTAATTAAGCGCTTATTCCAATTAGTTGTTATTTAGGACAAGGGAAGCAGAAGTGCAACTAATGATGTTATGATGCAAAATAAATCAATAGAAAACCTAGGCTACATGAAAATGCAACACTTCTTTTTCTTCAGTGAAAGAGATTTCTACACAGGTTTATGAGAAAGCTAAGAAAGAAAAACTCTTTTTATTTTTCTTTTTAAGAAATCACACATTCAACACCGAATGAAAAAAATAAATGATGTCTAAAATGAAACTTACCCTAATGCACACTAGAATGCAAATGCAAGATTCAAGTAAAGCTCAAAAACAAACAAAGGTTAACTCAAAAGCAAAATCCAATTTATCAAGCAACAACAAGCAAACCTCAAAGAAGAAACACTCCTTAAATAAAAAAGACCCTTAGCCCTAAAACAAGAATTCACACCTTTGTCAAAAACTCAAAAGTTGAAAAACCAAAGACAAGAAACCCAAAGAAAATGTTTTTCTTTTTCTTTAAAAGTTTTAAAGATTAAAAGTTTCAAAAAGTGAAAGAAAGCATCAAATTCAAGACCAACAACAACATACTCAAATCCCACTATTCATCAATGATCGCAAAGATTAAAAGACTAATGTAAATAGGAGACCAAAATACCTTAAATGATTTGGTCAGGAAGACACAAAGGATTCTGGAAATAAGAAAGATTCTAAAGAACTAAAATCTCTCATTTACCCAAGAATTTCAAACACCTTTCTCAAACAAACAATGAAAATAAAAAATCAATCCAACTTCAAGAATGTAAAAGAAGCAACAAAAAAGAGTTGGGTTATTAATAAGTTGAAAAACAACCAATTGTCCGAAAAGCACAAAACAACTAGACACTTCTTAAAGAAATTCTAAAACCCAACTGCAAATATAAAAAGATTCAAAAATTACAAACCCTAGGTTGAAATAGGATTTTCTTAAAAGAGATGGAAGAAACCAAAAACTGCTTATAAAAATATAATTTATAGGCCTCATTCAAACGAGAATGGCAGAAGCAAATTTGGTCAAACCCCTAGCAAAATCCAAAAATGAAAAAAAAATCATTTTTTCAAATTTGTACGCAACTGTGTGACTCTAGAACCGCATATGTACATGACTGCATCTGAAGAAACTAGCGTATATGCGGGTTTCTTTGGAATAATATGCGTATATATGCTATTGTCTACAATAAAAGGCGCGTATAAATGGAAAACTAGGAAAAAATAAAAATACAGCCCTGATCCAAGAAATTAGGCTGAATGACCAGATTTCTTAAGTGAAGGTTGGTGTTTTCATTATGTATTTTTTGAGGTTGAGGGAGTAAACACATTGGACAACATCAAAACCAATTTGGAAGCTGGGATCTAGCCCTGCCAGCTTCAGAGAGGGATCTCTCTGTTTAATTTAGCTTTGTTTTTATGTGAATTTTACGCTAGTTATGATTGTACTTTCTTGTTTTGATTGAAAGGTTTGGTTGATTTGAGTGTTATAATTCCAATGGGCTATGGAGTCTATAAACTAAACTGGAGTTTGCATCAATTTTTAGAGGAGTTCTCATAGGGCAAGTTAGGTTGCACTAACTGGATCTTTTCAGAAATTAAATGAATTATGGAATAACAAAAGTGTAAGGTTCAGTAGAGAACAAAGAGAAATTAAGAATTCTTTATCCTAACTTCAGTAGAAAATATTAAAATTAACAATAGCCAAAATAGGGCGCTCTTGAAAATGAATCCTATTTATCACAGTTTTTGTTGATTAATTCACATTTAGAAAAACATAGGAAAGAAATAACATCGTTTAAACAGATAAAGACAATAAACACATCACCATTTAAGAAACCACATGAATCCTGTAAAAGGTCCCTATATTATTGATGCTCTAGTACTTCAAAATTACAATATGCAGAAGGAAATTATATTCGGAAATCAACACTAATACTTCAAACAGTGAAATATTTATAATAAAAAATACAATATTGCTTTACAAAATTGTTGTCAAACGGACAATGTATTATTAGCCTAATTACAAACTAATATTATCTAATCCTGGCAAAAGAATAGGCCACGTAGGCTATTGAGGAAAACAATGGCCCTGTTTGTGTGGTTTCTGTTCTCGAGTCATTCAAAACAGAATGCGATGTTGAACTGAAACTTGCGCTGGCTGCTATGTTGGCAAAACTTTTTACTGCTGCTGAGTTATTCCTTAGTCTAGCAAATCAAGTAACTATTCCCATGTCTTTTCATCTGGTACTGTTAACTTTGTCACCCTGTGGTAGATTTCATGTACCTCTATATACTTAGCAAAAGTTGGTTTCACGATAAAAATGTGTTTTACTTCATTTTGCACATGGAAGTCGTTTGACATGGTCTCCAAAAATGCCCTTTTTGTCATGCTCCCTTTGATTCCATTGAACTTGATGCTGCTTTTGACTACCTCTTTCATCTTCTGGGTATAGTCCTCCTGAGTGATCAACTTGTCATTAATGACATAGATACTGGGCAGTCCCTTCTGCATTAAGGCTTCAATCCCATTTTTAAATATGTTCACCTACAGCTCCAAGGTCTCACAACTTTCCTCCAACTAGTTAATAATATTTCTCTTAGGGTTGTTACTTTGCTAATTATTTCAAGGCTGAGAGAGATAGCTAACCCCATCACCATAGTGGTGGCACTGTCCTTTGTTTGTGAGTTCAGAGACATGGAAAATTCAAAGGCAAGGTCATCATCATACCCTTTCAACAACTCGAAGAATCCTAGCCACTAGTGTCTTCTAAAAATGCCTACCACAGGAAGGTGTAGGTGGATTCTCTTGGTATCTAAGGGCTCCCTTCTATTAAATCCTCCTCCCATCTCTTCTCTATATTTTTAATTAAGTGAGGGATAGATACTCCTTCTATAGCTTCGATGTGTAATTAAGTGGTAGTAGTGAGTTACAAATTACTTGTTAATGAAAATTACCTACATCCACATTACTCTACTACTCGAGAAAACCTTTTAATTTCACAATTAGATTGCCACTTCATGTAGAATTTGAAGTGAAATTTGCATGCAATCTGATGGGTGGCTGAAAGAGATGGTGGCAATTACTTTTTGTCAAGTAATCTGGGATGAAGGTGGTAATTCATAGATCAATTCGAACTTCTGTGGCTTTCCCCACCTTCTCAACCTTCTTGTAGCAATATCTCGGCCCTCCTGTAGCAGTTGCAGGCTTGCATGTAGCTCCTTCCTATAAAAATTGCAGAACAGGGTTCAAAAATTTTCGATGGAACCCCAATCTTGTCCTCTCCCTAACTATTTTTGAAATGAGTGATTATGCAAAACAAACTGAGCTTAAGTACATAATATGCCATTTTTGGTTTAGGCTTGGAGTGTTGTGTTGACCTAGCAGTCACATGGGGTTTCCTCTTTTGGATTGTAGTCCACACTCTGAGTAAATATTTCTCCTTTCCTTGTAATCATCACCCACTATTTTTTATCCCAACTCGGATGATGTGACATATCCACATTGCGTGAGTTCTTATCATCACTTTTAGTTTGCTAGCTGAGGGTGGCCAAGTTAACTGACCACCTCCAACTTACAAAAACATCCCCTCTCGACATTTACACATTTTCGTTATTCGCACATAGGGAGGAGGTAATATTTTTCAATACATGTGCCTACCTCATGGTAGGATTGTTACCAGAATTTGCATGTTGAATATGGACCATGTCATTGGCATCAAGGGAGTTGAATTGCTGGCTCATTTCCTATGTATTTCTTCATTTCTCCTCATGATACTTGATTGTTGTGTGTGCATGTACCTTGTTGATGTTCAAGCTGCTACTACTGGTGGAAACTCCTCCTGGGAGTGACATGACTACTTTAGAGTGGTCTCATAAGTCTCATAAGTCGCCATCACCCCCCTACTAATGAAAATAAAAACAAGAACAATGCTTTTTGTGATGTGTGTACAGGCTGCTATAGGAGGAGGTTTTCTTCCTATAGCAATACTTTCCTTCTCTCTAAGGTATTCAATCTACATCGGGGTGATGAGAGAAGTTGTAAAAATTATTGAGGACAATGATAGGACCATGAGAGAGTAGTGTAGACTTGTAGAAATTAAGATAATGGCTTCTGTGTTTTTTTAAAATTTCCAACAGGGGTAAGAAAGAGAGTGAATAGTGAGTGATCTTTTGTGAAATGGGATGGATGAGTGATAGATGGATGATGGACCATGATGGGGGAACCTTATTCATCATTTTCAAGGTCATAGGGTCCCTTTTTGGATGCCCTTGTCCTCGGATCTCCCTCTTGTAACTTTTCAGAACCCTCCTGTAGCATTACAAGATCTTCCTGTAGCAATTGCAAGTCCTTCCTGTAGCAATGCAGAGATGGGGTGAAACTTGGATTTTGGGCTAATGGTATGGTGGAGAGAGGTGATCACATGATTGGATATGATGGATAGGAAGTGTATGGATGGAAGAATGAAATAAATCTTGAGAATTTGGCCCTGTAGCCATGGAATCGACTATTGTATATAATTCTGCAAAATGAAAAAAAGGTTAGCAAACATGGTAAAAATCCTTTTCTTGTGTTTTATTTTTTTAATTTTTATTTTTCCTGAGACACATAGACTACCTCAGAGGAGGTCTTCAACTTGTATACCTTCCCTAGATTCCTCGAGAGAGGGTTTCACCTAGGGATCTTTATTATTTTTTTCTCCTTTTTTTTTTTTTATTCCTTCCCTTGGGCTGCCATAGAGAGGTTTTCAACCCAAGATTTGGTCTCATATCCCTCATAAAGTTTTTCATCCAGGAATTTTTCCTTTTTTTTTTCTTTCTTTTCAACAAAAGCATCTAGGAGTGTTGTGGACTGGGAGCTATGACACTCCCAATCACATTGACTTATGTGCTGATTATATTGATGAATTATTCCTTAGACATAAGTTTGTTGTATAACTTCATCCTATAACCATTGACAAGCAAAGGGATCCCTTCGTCATCACTGGTCTTGATTTGAACAACTCCATTGTCATGACATTTTTCTATCAGGTATGGGCTCGACCGTCTTGTCATCAATTTTCCCTCAAAATATTTGAACCAAGAATCATATAATAATTCCCAATCCCCTTCTTGAAAAACCTTTTCCTTGATATGCTTATCATGTCAGACCTTATGTTTTCAATTATATAAATTCAATGTGGAGGAGGGCTTGCATTCTGAATGCATCCAAGCCATTCAATTGGAGCAGCCTCTCTTGTTGTTCTTTAGTGACATCCAAGTCCAATTGGGTTGCCATTCTCAAAGTATTATACTCAAACTCAATAGAAAATAGAGCTTTCTTCCCATAAACTAGATCATATGGAGTGAACCTTGTAGTTGTCTTCCAAGTGGTGTTATAGGTCTAATTGGCCTCCACTAATCTATCAGCCCAATATCTCATGTTTCTTCTCACAACCTTGGTGAGGATGCTCTCCAATGCCCTATTTGTAACTTCTACTTTCCCATTTTCCTGAGGGTGATAGGAAGTAGATGTTATGTGTTTGATGTGATGTTTCCTTAGAAGATTCTCAATTAGATGTGATGTGAATTAAGCCCATTGATCGGTGATTATCTCCCTTAGATACCAAAATTTGTATAAAATATTTTCCCTTAATAACTCAGTTGCTTTCTCCTATGTTGCTGCTTTGACAACCTTTGTCTCGGCCCAATTTGTCAAGTAATCATTGCACACAATGATGTAATTTTTCTGCCCTGATGGTGTATCAATTGGCTCAATGAAATCCATGCCCCACTTGTCAAATGGATCTAGGGCCACTTGAGGTTGTAGAGGCATTTCATCCCTGGGTGTGAGTTTCCCCATCCTCTAGAACTGATCACATCTTCTGGTATACCTTCTTGCATCTTGGCAAAGAGTGGGCCAATAGTAGCCAACTTGTAAATCTTTGAAAGTTGTTCTCTTGGAAGAAAAATGACCCCCATAGGGCCAATCATGGAAGATTGAGATGATTTCAAAGACTTCCTCTTCCTTGAAACATCTCCTTAAAATATGAACTGGTCCCATCTTGAAAAGATTGCCCCAATCTAAGTGAAAGGGGCACTTTTCCTTACAATTTTGTTCTTCTGCCTGGATGACAGGTTTGGAGAAAATCTCCTAGCCACTAGGTAGTTGGTTATGTCAGAAAACCAGGGAGAGATCACTGGGATAGAAAATAGGTGCACATTTGGAAGATGATCATCGACCATCCCTTCATCACCTACAAGCAAAGTAATTCTAGTCAAAATATCTGCAACTACATTTTCTTTTCTTGGCTTGTCCATGATAGTCAAATCAAATTATTGTAACAATAACAACCATCTAATAATTCTAACATTTAGATCAGGCTTGCTCATCAAATATTTAATAGTTGTGTGATCTGTATGCACAAAAGTTTGGTATCCGGTGATGTAGTGCCTAAATCTGTTAAAGGAGTGTACAACAGCTAAGAGCACTTTTTCAGTGACAGTGTAGTTCAATTCAGCCTTAGACAGATTTTTACTAATGAAATAAATGGCATAGGGTAACTTATCATCTATTTTACCCAAGGATTCCCCCACATATTTTTCTAATGAATAAATATGGATATGGAAAGGAAGGGCCTAATTGGGACCCTTAAGTATGGGTGCAGTGGTCAATTTCTCTTTTAATATCTCAAGGGCCTCTTAGAAGCTACTTGTCCAACTGAATTATGATTCCTTGGCCAACAATCCAAACAATGGTGAAGCCACTTTACTGAAATCCTTGATAAAACTCATATAATAGCCAATTAAGCCCAAGAAACTCCTAACATCCCTCTGCTTTTGAGGAGTAGGGACCCTTTTTATGATGGAAGTCTTGTTTGGGTCCACTTGTATCCCTTCCTGAGATATTGAATGGCCATAGAAAATCCCTACATTCATTAAGAATTCCCATTTCTTAGGACTCAACGAGAGGTTCATTTCAATTCCCTTTCTCAATACGTTACCTAGATTAGGGAGAGCCTACAGGAAGTCACACCCACAGGGAGTGAAATCATCCATGTAGATCTCCATAGAGTCATGGACAAGCTCAGCAAAGATGCTCAAAACTTCCCATTGAAAAGTGACAAGGGAATTGCATAGATTGAATGGGAGGACCCTATAAGAAAAGGTGTCCCAAGGACATGTGAATGTAGTCTTTTCTTGGTCCTCAGGGATGATTTAGATCTTATTGTAACCACTGAATCCATCCAGCAAAGAGAAGAACCTCTTCCATGCAAGACTATCTAAAACTTGATCAATGAAATGCAAAGGGAAATGGTCTTTCTTTGTGGCCTTGTTTAGTTCTCAGTAATCCACACAGATGCTCCGCTTCCCATTCTTCTTTGGGACTAAAACTAGAGGGGACACCCACTCACTCTCTAAGATGGGGTATATGAACCTTACATCCAACACTATGTCTTTGAGGGATGGGTTCATTATCCTCTAAGGTTTGCATATAGGTTTTCGTCCCTCTTTGATGTATATTTGATGAGTACAAACTAAGGGATGAACCGACCCCTTCATTTCTTTATAGTTACAAGCAAAGGAATCTAAGTGTTCTCTTAGCATCTTGCACAATTTCTCTTCCTGGTTAGCTAAGAGAGAGGGGTTAATGTTCAAGCTTCTAGATGGGTCAAATTATACAATTTTGACATGGGTGGGACTTGGGTCAACTGAGCATAATTCAGTCCAAAGGCTGCTCTTATATTCTTTCACTATCTCATTAAGAGGCATGGCATTTTGGGGGTTGGTTCTAAAGGATCTGGTCAATGAGGTCACCTTCATCAAGTTTCTCCCCTCCTATAACAACATCTAAGATACAAATTTAATAGGAAGTTGTATGATACACTTCATATTCCTCCTACTCTTCTAGCCATAAGGGTAAGTAATGCTCAATGGATGGTTAAGTAGGAGGATACAATACCAATTATTTAGACAAATGTCCATTATTAATGGCCATGATCCCATCCCTGCAACTAATGTAAGCATCAACAGTGGAAAACAATGGCCTTCCCAAGATGAGATGATAGCAATTGAACTTGGTTTTGGGCTGGAGAACCAAGAATTCAGTAGGATACTCCCAAGAGTTGATGGAGACTATTACATCCTCAACAACTCCCTCAAGAGCTACTCTAGATATATCTACAAGTTGTATCACTATAGTGGTCTTCCTCAATGCTCCTTGGAGGTTTATATTTAGCATGGTGTCTTTATTCATCACATTGATGGCAGCCCCAAGATCAATCAAGGTATGAAGGACAATGTTAGGCCCCTATACTACTAGTGTAACCCCTTATTGTTATTAGTACAACCCCCTTATTATATTGTTATACCCATGAAGTACCCATATTGTTACTATTGTGCCCCATAGAAGCCAACTATTTATATTATTATGCCCTTACATTATTATTGTTATGTAGGCTCTGATTATATTATGACCCCTTAGACTCCTATATATAGAAAGGAGGTATTTTCATTTGTATCATCTAAGAATTGTTCATTTGTGTAATGAAAAGGAGGTTTCCCCCTCAAAGAGGCTGAATTATAAGGTGTTGATCTATCTTTTCTATCTTTTTGTGAGCTGGTTTCATAACATTTGGTATAAGAGCTATGGATTCTAGGGTTTTGCTGCTCCAAACAGGTCATCGTGGGTTTTTCACTATAAATATTTTGCTACGAATTTTTAGATGCTAAGGACAAAACCCATCTTAGAAAAAATCGGTCTGAACCTTGGCTCTAAATGTCAGATCCTATCTTGCTATATTTTCGGAGATATTGTCTGAGGAAGTTAGGGTTTTTGCAGACTCCCGAATTACATTCCAAACAGGTGACCTGGGGAAAATCGTCATAACTTTCTCTCTAAGCATCGGATTGAAATTTCGTAAGAAGTTTCAGAAAGATGACAGACTGTAGTTTCTTGTGTACTTTTTTGAGATCCAAAGGCCGAAACAGTGACACGTGACATGTCGTACGATTTTTCTCTACTGAACTAGTCTATAATCAGGTTACCGTGGGATATTTGGCATAACTCTTCCTTGGAGAATCCAATTTGGATCAGACTAGTGGCATTGGAAAGAGGACACAAAGGGCTACTTCAAGTAACGATTTTAGAATTGGAAGATCCAAAATTATAGAGTTACAGTCATTTCAAGATCGAGCTCCTAAAATCAAGAAAAAGCGAGATGAGGAAGTTTGATGGCAAGGATCCAGTAAATTGGATACTACAGATGGAGAAATATTTTGATCCACATGGTGTACTATTGTTACAAAAGGTATGTATTGCATCTAACTATTTAGAACAAAATCAATTTTTATGGTATAAAGGGCTTTGTTCTCGTAAACCACTTGTCACGTGGTCAATTTTCACGGAGGAAATAATAGCACATTATGAGGATACAAAGAGAAACTCCTTCTTTAGCCAATTGATAAATCTCAAAAAAAAGGGTTCAATGGAAGAGCACATTGAAGACTCTCAAAAATTGAATAGAAGGGTAAATTATATTCCAGAGAAGAAAAGGATGTTTTCATAGGGAGTTTAAAGGATAACATTCAACATGAGGTTCATTTTTGGGAACTTGATTCATTGGAGGAGGCATTCGAGTTGGCAAGAAAAATTGAAGGAAAAATTATGAAAACAAGGAATCCCACCACTCATGACTATAATTATGGAAGTGTTTCTTCTCCTAGCCTTCCACAACCTACAAGGCTTACACCACAACAATTGGAAGAAAAAAAAGAAAAAGGGCTTTGTTACAATTGTGATAGAAAATGCATTAAAGGTCATAAGTGTGCTGAGAAGAAATTATTTTACATAGAGTATGAAGAGGAGGAAGAAAAGGTTCAAGAAACATCAAAATAAGAGGATATACGCCAGGACCCAACCCCAGAGAAAGAAGAAGTGAATTTGACCATATCTTGTAAAGCATTGGCAATAATTACCACTCAAACTCTCATGATAGAAGGACATATGAAGAAGAAAAAGGTTCAAGAAGTGAAAGATCACATCGAGAAAGAAGAAATGAATCCAACCATATCTTGTATTGCATTGGTCAGAATTACTACTCCTCAAACTATCAAGATAGAAGGACATATCAAGAAGAAAAATGTTTAAGAAGTGAAAGATCACATCGAGCATCAAGAAATCAATCTGACCATATCTTGTAAAGCATTGGAAGAAATTACCACTCCTCAAACTCTCAAGATAGAAGGAAATATCAAGAAGAAAAAGGTTCAAGCAGTG
>APFE031015006.1:34912-77261 GCA_000404065.3 Pinus taeda
TTAGAACAAATATTATCATTAGAAGAACATAAAAAATGGGTCACAAATATGTTGGGTTATGACTTTGACATCATCTATAGAAAAGGGAAGAATTTTTTTGTTGCAGATGCACTCTCAAGAAAGGATGAGGATGTGAAAGTATTGTTTTGTGCTATTTATATTATCCAACCAAATTGGATAAAGGAAGAAAGGGATGAATGGAAGAAGGACAAAGATGTGTGGCCACTCATTCAAAAGTTGCAGAATATCCCAATTCAAACAAAATTGCGAGAACTTGAAGAGGAAGGAAAAATCATATTGGAACCTGGAGCAGTCATAGAAACAAGAACCCGACAGCTAGGAAATCGATCAATTTCAGAGTATCTCATTAGGCGGAAGAACTTACCCACTGAAGATTCCACATGGGAGGACAAATTTTTTATACAAAAGCATCAAAAACTACTCAAGTGTTGAGGACAACACTATTTGAAGGAGAGGGGCATGTTAGGCCCCTATACTACTAGTGTAATCCCTTATTGTTATTAGTACAACCCCCTTATTATATTTTTGTACCCATGTAGTCCCCATATTGTTATTATTGTGCCCCATAGAAGCCCACTATTTTTATTATTATGCCCTTACATTATTATTGTTATGTAGGCTATGATTATATTATGACCCCTTAGACTCCTATCTATAGAAAGGAGGTATTTTCATTTGTATCATCCAAGAATTGTTCATTTGTGTAATGTAAAGGAGGTTTCCCCCTTGAAGAGGCTGAATTATAAGGTGTTGATCTATCTTTTCTATCTTTTTGTGAGTTGGTTTCATAACAGACAATGATGCCATCAATATGTACATCTACTACTGGACTCCCAGGGTCTAAATATTTTGGATAAATCACACTCCCTGACATTAAATTAGATAATTGACCAATAACATTGATGGCAAGGGTATCTCTTTTTCTTCTACCAGGGTGTTTGAAACATTTCTCCTTGAAGAGCTTATTATAGATGTGTACATCCTTAATATCCTGGAGAAGGGGTATTTTAACACACAGATTCTTCAATTTTCCCAAAAGTTCAATCTCTATTGGGGTGTGTTGGTTAGGGCGGGTTTACTTGAAGGGTAACCTCTTCCTTTTCGTCTTCAATTTATTCAAGTAGAGATGGTGGATGTTATCTGGAAGCACTCTTCTAGGCATAAGGTTGATCTCTTGGATCTCCACAACATAGGGAGGGTGAGATGTCTCTCCATTGTAGACCTGTTGTGCTTGCTTGTTATTTAGGTTCGGATTGGGTTGATTAGGCATGTGAGGTTGCTTGGGTGGAGCAGGATGAGTGAGTTGTGGTTGAGGCTGAGGTGGAGACAATAGAGTAGGAGGTTGGTTGAGTTGAGGCCTCCACCCTTGTGATGGGTTGTTCCATTGAGGAGGTTGGGGAACATATGGTGAAATGGTTGATTATCAGCTTGAGGAGGATATTGAGGAGCATAAAGCCAAAAAGGAGGTGTGGACCATGATGGATGAGTGGATGAGTACGAGGGTGGCAAGGGTGCATTCTGGTTGGGATGGTAATAAGAGTAAGGTACACCTTGCATTCCATGTTGGTATGGTCGAGGTCCTTGAGGCCTCCCTTGATTTATAAAGTAGAGATGCTCAACCCCACCTTCTGCCCCTTGGTATAAAGCTTTTAACCTAGGCAAATAAGGGAATTTATCCATGGCATGGTTTTCCTCACAGATTGAGCAAACCTCTATGACATCTAAAGGGAACCATTTCTCTGGTGCCTTTTAATGCATTTAGGGAAGAAAATGGCTAGGGGTCTTTCTACTTCCCCTTGTTTCCTCTTGATCTGAATGGTATCCATTTGCAAAGAAAAGGTATGCATAATTTCACTTTTAAAGTCCTCCAACATGTTCCCAATCTTATTTTTGATGGATGTTGTAGAAGGAGAGGAACCTACCAAGCCTTGATTAGCCCTACCATTCTTTCTAGTAGCCCTAGAGTGATCCTTGAACACAATTTTAATGTCATCATAGGATAACTGATAGATATATCCCCCAGACAGCATGTTGAGGGTCTCCAACATGTCTTTCTTGATACCTCAGAGAAGAACTAGTTTGAGTAGTTCAAGATCAAGGGTGCATTTGGCCCTCCTATAACTGAATTGAAATCCCTCCTCATAGTCTTCTAGGGATTCATCAAGTACAAGAGTCATTCTAAATATTTATTCCTTGGTTTCTTTGGATCTATAGTAGTCCCTATACTTTTCATTAAAGGCTTGTTGCATTTGAGGCCAAGTAGTGATGATACCCCCACACAGACCCATAAACTAGTGCAAAGATGCATCCTTAAGGGTAGAGGGGAATAACTTTAGCTTTTGGTTATCAGAGGCATAGCCATAGGTCCTACAGAAAACAACAAATTCAAACATGAAGGTATCAGGATCCTCAAAGATTAATTCATGGAAGTGTGGAAGCGAAGTAGGGCTTATATTCTTCCTTCTATCCTCTCCATTAGTCTCTTTGATATGGAAAACCTCATTGTTCCTATTTTCAGCCATAGGTTGGGTAAGTGAAGTGGGTTCTTATTCTTCCTCAATATGTTCTTCAAATATTTTAGGTTGCTCACCTAGAGGGTCTTCTAATTCCCTTGTAGTCAGAGAGGGAAGTTGAAAATCACCAAAGAAGAGTGAAGGTTGACTGCTTGAGGGTGTGGGGGTGTTTAGTAAGAATTTTCCTTAAGTATCTCTACTCTTATGAGGCATGAAATAAAATTTTCTCTTTTATTTTATGTTACTTCTTAAAAATTGTATGAAAAACAGAAAACAATGCTTAAGCATAAATAACATATACCTCAACACCACCTGGTAACGACACCAAAAAGTGGTGAGCCCTAGTATTGCACCAAGAGTGATGCAACTCCCAAGGGCTCCTCAACTCTATTTATCAACCCAGGGTTCATACAAAATTCGAGGTGACATTGATATATGCACATTAGATGGGATTCCACTCATGCCACTCTCAACTAGGATATTTGATCAATAATGCTCCAAGACCATTCCTCCTACTGAATTAGAATGAAAACTAGCTAATGAAGGTGAAATTTAGAAGCTACCTCTAACAATGAAAAGGGACATGCTATTAACTTAAACTTGAAAATTCTATTGAATCAATTCATGAAAAGACAAGAGATACACTACTTGCAGAAAGGAAACTACATTATCTTGCAATCAACCATCTAGGTATCAAATATACTTGCAGATAATAATCTAACCTACCAACTCATAACTCAATATTATATGTATCATCCATCTAGATCACACTTGCATGTCAATCAATGTTCTATTTGTGACAAATCGGTGATAAGGGAACTAGCGCTACTATGTTTTATAGTGAAGGAAAAGGATGGTTTGGAGTGGCCTAGGAGCTTCCCTTGATCATGGAGTCATAGGTGTGGGTACATCCTTCTAATATAAGTCCAAATTGCAACAAAGGTCAAAACTGGTGAAGAAATAGGATGCTACAGTAAGTTGCTACCGGTGCCCTATATTGCTACAGGAAGGGTTGTAATGCTATAGGAAGGATGCTAAGAAGGTTTAGGAGGTGGAAATGATGGGTTCATGGTATGGAAATGTGGATGGAGGTTTAGGTAAATGAATGAAGGGTGGCCAAAGCCCCTAGCCAAGCCCAGAGCCTTTTGAAGGCATGTTTTTCACTAGGAGAGATGCTCATGGCGGTCTAGGAAAATGATCTCATGAACACAACTTTTAGGACATAATTTTGGATTCATAAGAGAAGGTGAGGAAGTCCAATATAGAGGTGGTGAAGGTTCCCTTGCCTACAGATCCAAACATTCGTGCAATCATGACATGCATATACCCATTTGTCATTGACAAAATGAAACAACTAATAGTGGAAAAGATGAGTTGAATTTAGATGTTATCTAATATATGCCAAAACTTTGATCTAATCAATAAATCAACTCCTAAGCTATATCAAACACGTGCAAACAAGGTAACCAACACCAATATTATTCCAAGAAGTCATAAACATAATATTTTTGAATTGTGGTTGCAAATCCTTTTATTCATGCTCCCATGAAAGAGATGAGGTAGAGGTTGCAATCACAGATTTGTTTATGGATTATTCTCTAATGAAATGCAATAAACTAATAAGCACTCTGAACTAAAAAGAGATACAAATACATAAGAGGGACCTAATCCATTGCGGTTGGGCATGAACCCAAGAGCCTTAGCCCTCTGGAACTAACTCAGTGACGAAGCAATAAACAACTTTTCATTATCATTGCATCAATGTCTAATACATCACATAATAGTAAAAATTAATAGTGCCAAGTACTTGAGCTCAATAGCTACCTAGATGAAAGCAAAATTGAATCCTAATGAGCTCTTTTACATGTTTATTTATATAAGAGGGTAGTTACTAGCAGCTCCCTAGAAAATAGGAATCTTTGTCTCCCATAACTCAAGAATGGTGGATCTTGTTCCTCATTAACTGCACTTGCTTAGCTGCCAATGACCTCATCTTGCTTGGCTACCAATGACCTAGAGTTGATGAGGGAGAGAGTGTTGTCATATTGAGCTTATTCAAGGAGTTAAATAGGTGGACAACCCCCTAGAATCTCTCATTGTTGTCTACTCTGAGCTCGTGCATAGAAATAATCTAAAAAATGCTTCATTTCCTGGAATTAAACCATATTGGGCCACATGGCATAGTAAAACACATATTACCCTTCTCATTAAGCATAATATAAAAAAATTGCAAATAAATGTGAGAAAGAGATAGTTCTAAAGCTGGAGGGTGACATCATGACCCTTATAATGTACCTATTGATGATCCTCATCAACTACCTCTAACATAATGTTAGAAAAACACTAGGATGAACTACGATGTGCAAGATGGTACAAAAATTCTCATTCTTGTTAGCTAGATTACTTTTTCCAAAGAAATTTGATCGTGTAGACTATAATTATTTTACTATCATATACTTCCTTTTATGATGTTATGCTTTACAAAAACCAAGTCTCTTCTAGAGAATGAAACGATGCATGCTACTTTAACTTCAAATTTCTAATAAAAGAAAGACAAATTGAAAATAAACCTGATAGAGATGGAGCTTCTTTGTATAGTATAGATCCTTGGGATCTTCACCTTTCAACTTCTTCTCAGTTTTTTCCTTTTCTTTAGCTATGTGAGCTCCACTTCTCTCCTTCCTTTTGTTGTTTTTCTTTTTTAGAAAATCCCTCTTAAAATGTCCATACTAATTGCATACAAAGCATTGTGTCTTGTCATATCTTGTTTTCCTTTGGAATTTCCAAACTTCCTTTTCTTCTTATTGGATTTTACAAGAAAGGGTTAAGAATTTTCATTTGATTCATGTCATCCTTTTCCTTTATCCTTGTTTCTTCCAAGATACATTGAATCCATAGTTTATCAAAGGAAGTAGTATATTTTCTTGAGTAGAGACTAGTTGCAAAGCTTCTCCATTCAGGTGGCAAAGAACTTAGTACATAAATAGTCATCTCTAAATCAGAGATGAATTTCCCAAGCCCTTGCAATTGGTCCCTTAACTGTGAGACCTTCATAAGATATGTGGACATATATTCATTCTTTGACATCCTTGTTTTATGTAGTTGATTCCTCAAGGATATTTTTTGACATGATGTACTTATAAGTACAATTTCACCAACTTATCATAGATTTTTTTAGATGTACTCAAATTAGAAACAAAAGGAATTATATGATCCTTTATAGATTCAATAAGAATCCTTTGTGCCCTCACCACTCCCTTCTTGTATCTTTCTAATTCTTAAGTCTTCTCTTTGTTTGGTTGAGTAATTTCTCCAAGACATACCCCATGACTTGATTTTATGTGAGTACTAAATCAATCATCTTCTTCCATGCTAGGAGGTTTGTTGATCCAATTAGCTTGTTGCTTTCCTTTCAAAATGAATTCATTTGATTTTTATATAGATACATGGAGAGAAATATGGTACTTATCAAATAAGTGTCCTTCTTGATGATGCCTTCAATTATATTGGTTCTTTCAAGACCTTTCAAGAGACTTCAAATATGCCCTGATGACTTATAGGATGCCTTCAACAATAGTGTCTTCAAGCTTCACCAAAGAGTGGATGATGTTCCTAGGATTCTTGATGCTTCCTACAAATATGTCCTCCAACGAGCCTTCAAATTGATAGCCTTCCAAGAGAGAGATCAATATTCTTTTTCAAAAAAATCTTATAATGGAGTAGTAGCAACCTTCCTTCAAGGTGTTGCTTTTGATTCCTCTTTCGTAGAGCCTTCCTTGTATCCTTCTCTTGTGTCGCTTGCATCCTTCTCTTGTGCCTTTCCTTGTGTCCTTAAAAAATAATGTCCCTCCTAGTATATTTCATTAAAGTCTTCTCCTTGTGCTAACAAGAATGATCTTCAAGTTGCATTCTTCTTCACCTTAGCTCTGATTCCATGTTAAAGGATCAAGTAGGGAAGAAATTAAAACAATTCTCCTTATCCTTGATAAAATCTTGTGAAATTTAGTTACCTTCGTATTGTTCTTTATTATATTCTTTTCATCAAACAATTATCAAGAGCATAAATCATGAATATCATAAAAGATAATGGACACAAAATATATGCTCCAAGCTAGGGAAAAACCCTCCAAAGGGGAAAACCAAAAAAGAATCTCTTCTCTTCTTATAGAATTGGGTCAAATGAGAAATCCAAGACCCAAACCTCTAGACCAAGATCTCCTCCAAGAACCAAGTCAACCCTCCAAAAATATCTTCCAAACAGGTCAAAGATCAACAAAGTCAACAAAGGTAAAACCTCCTCCAATAAGCTTCAAATCAAAGTTTCAACCCTCTACCTAAGGTACGAAATTTTCACCTACATCTTCGGCGCCCAACAGATTACAAAAACCCTAGCTTTCTCGCATGTGTGAGAAGAAATGTTGACAAAAGTCAAATTTTCGGTTTCTTCTTGAGATTCTTCCTTCTCCTAGATCGTCACTCCATTTTCTTCTTGCTTCTTATTGCAAATTGAAGATGAGATGATTTTGTGCTAATGAGGTCAAAGTTCCTTCTATATATATGCTTCCCATGAGGTTGAATTAGGCCTTTTCTAGGTCGACTTCCTTTGGCAATGCCAACTTGGTCTTGGAGGTTACAAATAATTTTCTAGACATAAAAATTATATCTTTTACATGTTACAACTAGCCCAAGTGGGTAGTATACAAATGATAATGACTCTATTGACTCATCACAAATATTCCTTTTAACTTGAAAAATATTAGAAGCATAAAATGTATGCTTGACCTAATTGACCAATCAAATGAAGCATGAAACCCATGCTTTGAAAATAATATTTTTTTTCTTTCTTATTTTGCTTGTTACATAAGATATACATAATGACATGAGTACAATGAAAATTATGTAGACCGACTAGTTACATTGTCTAGCATTTATTACATCACCAGAGAGCTTGAAGAGCCCACTATGTCATTAGAGATGAATAACCACTCTCTCCATCGTGGGTGGAGTGAAGCACAAGATCAGGGCAAGTATGAAAGCTCAAAGCCCATCCTTCCAAAAATGAATAGAGATGATTCAAAAGGTGTTTCTTATAGCTCTTCTCTTCTTCTTCTTATTTTTTTCGAAGAAAAAATCATAACTTTCTATTAAGATAAGATGTTACATTTAGCATATGAATTGAGATTCAATCCATTTCTGCCCCTGATACAAAAAGTATACACGAAATAAGCAGGGCTTGTGTGACCTAGCCCTGTGATAAAAAAAAATTAAAATATTTGTAAGAAAGGGTCCATGTCTATATCAAAGAGAAATACATATATGTGCATGTGATCTAGTGATTGTTGTCATCATATGCTACTGTCATATACACTAATTTCCAGCATAATGCCAAATATATGATACTATGAAGATAAAACATATATGATAGTTTAACATAAAATACATATAGGATATATGATATTTATATGAAGCTATAGATATCACCCCTTGATGAAATGATGGTGTTGGTAGTCATGAACTAAGTCATCTATGTGCTCCATAACTTGCCAAGTTCCCATAGGCTTCCTAATTCCCTCCTTAGATAGGAGGTATGTTGAAGTGTTTCTTTCCCTATATTTATGATAGCAAGAAATGAAGTCAAAATATTGTTTTAACTGTAATACTTATCCTAAAATTGGAAGAAGTGTGTGATTGTGACATCTTTGAGAGGCATTGAACTAGTTGATAACATTTAAGGGGTCTTCAAAAACTTGAAGAGAGTGATAGTTTTTTTCCAAAGCACAACATAGAAGGAGTTTGAGTGATCGAAGTTCTGATTGGATCCTCTTCCCAATCCAATCTTAGACTTCATGAAATGATGTTCATCTATATAGAGGAGCAGACCACCCCCACATATACCATCTTTATTGGAGGTTTCATCAAAGTATGACCAAAGAATTTGTGTATTGATCAATTCTTCAATAATGATGTGAGGAGCATGTTTTTGTTCTTTAGACGGTATTAAAGCCCAAATTACACCAATTTGTGTAGATATGAGACCAGGGGTTGATGACATGTGTTTAAATATAGATTTTTTCCTAGCCAACCACATCCTCCAATAGATGAGGGTGGGATATTCCTAGATTCATTGTTTGATGTATCCCACCAAGACTTCCATGCCTCCAAGAAAGAATGAACCCTCTATTCTAGATGATAGTCCAGTAGTTGTTTGATTTCATACCATATAATCAAAGTGAATAAACAATGTAAGAATAAATGTGTGACAAATTCCATGGCATCCTTACATAGTATGCACCAATTAGGACCTTCCCTATGATGTTTTTGTAAGTTATCCCATGCATAAATTTTATTATTAGTGATACACCACATAAATAGTCTTGTTTTTTATGGACAATTGAGCTTCCAAATATGCTTCCACCAGCATTCAATATTTTCCCTTTCTCTTTCAGTGGTGTGATGAATATACCCAGTTTTCGGAGTGTAATTCCCTGTTGGAGAATGTACCAATATGAGCGAGACATCCTTGTCCCTAATTTTGATATGTGATGCTTTAAGAGAATTTTCATCTATTAAACAACAAAATAATTGTGCAAATTAAATTGTGTGGTAGTTTTTCAGCCTTTAAACCAAAACGTAGACCAACCCTTGTCAACAATCTAGTTGAGAAAGTTTATCCCCTGATTATTTAAGTGAGTCAAAAGATCATTAGGGAGCTGAAAATTTTCAGAATAGCCAATCTAGGAGTCTAATCCAATGCAAAATATTTCCCCATTTCCCACAAGCTATGCGAGCCTACTGCCAACCACCGCAAAATAAGATATTATGTACTTCCAAATGAAAGACGTATTAGACATTTTTTTATTAGGTAACCAGATCCACTTATCAATAGAGAGAGGAAATATGTATTTCTAATATATAATTGTTTTCCATATGATGTCAGTAGAAAGCAATCTCCACCCAACCTTCGTGGCCAAATCCTTTGCGAAAATGGGGAGATCATTCAAGCCCTAGTTTCCCCATGTTTTTGGAAGGGTTATCCGGTCCCAACATACCTGTGGAAGAATGACTTCTCCCTTGGAGTTGGCCCACAAAAAATATCAACAAATATTTTTGATAGGCTTAATAATTCCCCTAAGGACCCAAGTTAGGACCATCCGGTATAAAATGATGGCTTCAAGCACAAATTTGATCAAGAGTAGTCTTCCCGCCCGCAACAACAATTTGAAACTCCAACATTTTAATCTCTTTTCCACTTTAGCCAATAACCAAAGCCAATCGACATTTTTGTATGCATTTGGATTTAGATGAAACCAAGGTATTTCAGATTGTCCTAAAATGTCTTAATAGTGAAGGGAAAACAACTTTGAGTGCTACACACCTACCCATGAGATAATACATCATATGAAAGTGTATACTTCTGGACATTTATGATCATCCCAGTTGCTTTTTGAAATAATGCGATATAATCCTTGATAGATTTCACATCATATCTTGACCCATTTCCAAAACCAAGATATTATTGACAAAAAGAAGATGTGCAATGAAAATATTGTCCGCCACCTCAATTGTTGGCATTATGGCTAAAGTGTTGTCCTTGATGGCAATCCATTCAGGTGATAGATCACAGTACTTCAAGTCAGCAGCAGAGATTGATGATCAGCTATCAAATATTGAAGAAAATAAGGGGTACGCAGGTACACCTTACAGAAGGTGCGTACACGCAGGCCGGTGTTACATAAAGTGCGTACATACCCGTAGTTATCCCATTCAGGAGGGGCATACCCCAGTTCACTTACTTCAAGGCAGAGAAAAGCACACGTGGGGTTTCTTATGTTTAACTCTTGGTATTTAGCCGACATAATTGTGTTATTATGGTTTTGGCCCGTGGTATTGATCCATGATTTGAGGAAGAGCTTGCCTATATAAAGCAAAGGATATCATTTGGCTTGAGTATGCTTTTGGGTTGAACATCTTACGTGAGCTAGATCTGAAATACTATGAATCTCTTGGGAGTAATGTCTAGATCTAAATGAGGCGAATCTACTAATAGGTTGAGATCACTTCGACGCATGATCAGATCTATAGATCTGACAGTTTGGGTTATTCTTGAAGTCTTGAAATTAGCTATACCCAGAGGTACGCAGGTCCAGTGAAAGAAAAGTGCAGAGATACGCAGGCACAAAAGGCGCAGGTGCGGAGGTCCGCGGCACCACAGGCGGCGCAGCTGCGGAGGTATGCGGCGCCACAGGAGGTGCAGCTGCGGAGGTGCGCGGCGCCACAGGAGGCGCAGCTGCGGAGGTGCGCGGCGCCACAGAAGGTACAGGTGCGGTGATCCGCAGGCTCGGAGCAAGTGGAAGTGCGGATATCCGCAGATCTATACCAGTGAAGTTGTGGTCCTTGCTTGAAATTTGTTTTAACTATTCTGCAGGGTTTTGGGTGCATAACTGATGTTTGGTTACTGGTATTGAGTTCAGATAGCAGCATGATTAATGACTTATCTTTATGTACTAGATCTGGTTGATAACTCTCATAATATCATTGTATGTGTATGGATCTGGTGATTGGGTGATTCAGAAGATTGTTTGATTATGTGCTTCAATGTTGTTGTTGGGTCCAGTTTGAAAATTGGATGAAACGTGGCCTCTTAGATTATGTGTTGTGCTTCGGTGTATCCAGTATGAAAATTGATGAAACATGGTACCTGGAGGAGAGAAGATTGTAGACCGGCGCCTACATACTAGTATATAAGCTAGTACAAAAGCTACGGGGAATCTTAAGGAGCATTATAGCCGGTAGTAGCCTGCGTACTAGTAAATGGATCGGCTAGTACAAGAGCAAAGGGGGTTGTAGCTCCCGTAGAAAAGCACACGTGGGGTTTCTTATGTTTAACTCTTGGTATTTAGCCGACGGAATTGTGTTATTATGGTTTTGGCCCGTGGTATTGATCCATGATTTGAGGAAGAGCTTGCTTATATAAAGCAAAGGAGATCATTTGGCTTGAGTATGCTTTTGGGTTGAACATCTTATGTGAGCTAGATCTGAAATACTATGAATCTCTTGGGAGTAATGTCTAGATCTAAATGAGGCGAATCTACTAATAGGTTGAGATCACTTCGGCGCATGATCAGATCTATATATCTAATAGTCTGGGTTATTCCTGAAGTCTTGAAATTATCTATACCCGGAGGTACGCAGGTCCAGTGAAAGAAAAGTGCGGAGATACGCAGGCACAAAAGGCGCAGGTGCGGAGGTCTGCGGTGCCACAGGAGGCGCAGGTGCGGAGGTACGCGGCGCCATAGGAGGCGCAGCTGCGGAGGTGCGCGGCGCCACAGGAGGCGCAGCTGTGGAGGTGCGCGACGCCACAGAAGGTGCAGCTGCGGAGGTGCGCGGCGCCACAGAAGGTACAGGTGCGGTGATCTGCAGGCTCGGAGCAAGTGGAAGTGCGGATATCTGCAGATCTATACCAGTGAAGTTGTGGTCCCTGCTTGAAATTTGTTTTAACTATTCTGCAGGGTTTTGGGTGCATAACTGATGTTTGGTTACTGGTATTGAGTTCAGATAGTAGCATGATTAATGACTTACCTTTATGTACTAGATCTGGTTGATAACTCTCATAATATCATTGTATGTGTATGGATCTGGTGATTGGGTGATTCAGAAGATTGTTTGATTATGTGCTTCAATGTTGTTGTTGGGTCCAGTATGAAAATTGGATAAAACGTGGCCTTTCAGATTATGTGTTGTGCTTCAGTGTATCCAGTATGAAAATTGATGAAATGTGGTACCTGGAGGAGAGAAGATTGTAGGCCGGCGCCTACGTACTAGTATATAAGCTAGTACAAAAGCTAAGGGGAATCTTAAGGAGCATTATAGCAGGTAGTAGCCTGTGTACTAGTAAATGGATCGGCTAGTACAAGAGAAAAGGGGGTTGTAGCTCCCGTACTGGTATAAGACTGCACCAGTACATAAATATTGTAAAAGGATTTTCTTATTAAGAACAAGATTGAGATGACTTGCAACAGGTGGTTTTCACCCACATTGGGTTTCCACCTTATATCATGGTGTTCATGTGTGTGACTTATGTGTGATGATCTATTCTAGTTTACTGCACCTGTTTACTGTTAATATGGTTGATAATGTTCTAATGCACTCATTGAAGATCAATTAACTTAATCATAAGAAGTTGTGGAAGTAGCATATATGAATCTGATTATGGAAATGAAAAAGTTTTATTAATGTGATAATACTGATTCACCCCCCCTCTCAGTATTATTTCCAACATCAATGCCCTTCAGGGCTCCCCGCCTTTTTGGTGCTATCAATAACTTGCTGAGGCCCTTTGCTGCTAAAAGAAATATAAGCGTGGATAATGGGCAACCCTATATTAGGCCTATTTGGGCATGAAATAAAGGGGAGGTTGATCCATTGATTAGAGCTGTGAATGATACAACTCATGACTCAAGTGATGAAAGGAACTTAAAATCCAATGTGGGTAAGAATCGTCCAAATGAAAACCTAGTTGACTGAGTTGTAGGCTTTGGATAGGTCAATTTTGGCCAGAATTCCTTTCAATTTCCTTATTTTGAGACTATGAATTTATTCTTACACCACTCCTATAGCTTCATGTATTTGACGCCTCTGTAAAAACCCAAATAGTTATCTAGATACATTCTTGGACAATATGGATCTGATTCAATTGGAAATGATTTTAGTGATGATTTTGTAAACACAGTTCCATAGGGAGATTGGCTTGTAGTCATGAAAAGAAGAAGGGTCATCAATATTTGGGATAAGGGTGATCAATTTTGTATTGAATGGGTCATAGATTCTTCCAAATAGGCGACAATATTCCACCACCTAAGTAAATCACTCCCCAGTAATTTGAAAAAACTTAAATAAAATTCCATTGTCCATCTATCTAAGCCGATATTTTTATCATTTTGCATTCCTATAAGGAAAACCTCCAAATCCCCAGTTGATGTAGAATACATTAAGCTCTGCTTGTCCTCATTATCAACAAAACCTGGGAATAATTGTGTCAGTTGAATAACTTTAGCAATGGTGGCTTCCTCTAGAGCCTTGAAGAGGTTTTTGAAGTGTTCTTTTACCATGGAGGCTAGTTCTTCAAAAATTATTGTTCGGCCTCCATCTGGCTTGGGAAACTCCCAGATAGTATTAAAAATATTGTGCCCTTTTTCGTAATTTTGAAAGAATTTTGTATTTTCGTCACTGCTTTTTAACCAAACTACTCTACTCTTCAGCGTCCATTGTTTTTATTTTTCATCTAGGAAGTCTCTTCTTTTGTGCCTCCAGATGAAGATTTCTTTTTTTTGCTTCCATTGGTTCGTATCCCCCACCCTCTATAGATTTCAATCCATCCAATTAATCTACTACATATTTGATTTTTACATCATCTCTAGCCTTTTTCTGATGTGTCCATTGAATGGTAGCCTGCTTCACTTTTTTGAGGTTGTCAACAAACTAGTAGGCTGGCAAAGATCCTAGATATTGATTGAAAGGGTTCCAAGCATATTTTACTAATTGTATAAAACCCTCATCATTTATCTAGCAGGGGTTGTATTTGAAGGGGCTACCCTATTTTCAATTTCCATGTTTCACCTCCAGGAAGACTTGGTGATGATTAAAAGCCCCACTAACTCCGATCCATTATCGAAACAGGGGAATATTTCTAGCCAGATATTTAGCCATTAGAAATTTGTCCAATTGTTTGGTTACCATCGCATCTCCAGTCCTCCAATTGTGCTAGGTTGGTTTGTGCTTGATTAGGTTTACATCAATATCACTGTCAACACGTTTTTTGATGAAAGCATTAGTCAGTGGGTTTGGGTGGGCTTGGGGTCCCAAACTTCGGAGGCTCCCAATGAGAAATTTAGGTCACCATCGATAATAAGGTTTCCATTTTTTATTAAGGATTTATTAAACAAATTGTTAAAATAATGGACTCTTTTGTGGCATGGACCATATATATTGACCACATATAGCTCCATACTAAGTTTTGTTAAAAAATGTTCGCCCCAAGAATTTGTTCTGAACCACAAAAGCTGAGAATTTTTATGGATTTTAGTTTGAAACCCACAGCCAAGCCCCCCTAAGTGTCCTCTAGCATCAACTGAAAAAAAAAATAAAAATAAAAAATAAATAAATAAATAAAATAAAAATAAATAAAAAAAAAATAAAAAATAAAAAATAAAAATAAAAATATAAAAAAATATATATATATATAGGGAACATTTTATTCAATATATCGAAGATCTTATCACTTTTGCCCAGGGTTTCTTGAAGTAATATTATGTTGAGGTTTTCAAATTGTATCATCCTTTTCAGGGCTAGTTTTTTCTCGAGGGTAGCCAGTGCTTCGTAATTGAAGGATGTGAGAATCATGTCAAAATTGATATTGGGGCTTTCACTAATCCAAGAACCCTATTGAGAGATTTTTTGTTTCCCTTCAGTGATATCAAGGCAGGCCTTTAGCTTGGCCTTAGAAATTTTGGATTTTCTTCCTCTAGTGTCACCTACTCTTGAGATAGGTGGACGTAGACCTAGCCCCCCCTAACCTACACAAGAGTCTTCTATAGATTCTCCTTTGGATAGTCTATAATGGGAATCCAAAGGAGGTGGGGGATCAATCTCCAAAAGGGGTTTTGTGAGAGGAGTCAATAAGACAGTGGCGGTAATGAAACTGTTAATTAGGTTTCCCATTGAAACAAAAGGAGAGGATAAACGTGAATTGGATAAAAACCCTTGAGCGACAAGGATCCATATGCATGCAAACATCATTTGAAATAGAAACAGGGGGGGAGAAGGGACACATGTACTAGCAGAGGAGATATCCTGATCTAGAGCTTGTGACTCCATTCTTGAGTAATCAATGGGATTTCTCATTCTCCTGTTGTCCTGAATTGTTTTCCTCTAGCTGTGTGTCTTCTAAACTGTCAACATTCTGCACGTCAAGTCCCTTTTTCCCCCTAAATCCTAGTGGACAATCCCTCACAAGATGGTCCAAGCAGTGACAATGCCTGCACTAGAAAGGAATCCCTCATAGTCAATTTGATGCAGATAATTATAGCCCATGAAGGTGAGGGAAATATCAGGAAACAAACCCTCATGCGGGTCTAGATTAACCAAAATTCGAGCAACTTTCTTCACCTTTGAGGTCTTAAAACACATATTAGCTTTAATAAACTTCCCCAACTTGTTCCTGATCGCACAAAATACATCAGAGTCCATAAATGGGAAAGGAGCCCCAGTAACTTGACCCATAATGGGAAAATTTCCAAACGTTCACATTGAGCATCAAAGAGTGGGTCCCATCGCTTCAACATGACTGGGGAGGAGTCTATGCTCCAATTTTTATCCAAGACCCATGTAATTGCTTTCTTTGACTCAAAATTCTGCATGAACCAACCACAAAATAAGATATCTACCTCTACAATCTTCGCCAAAGTATCTCCCCACATCTTGTTTATCCATTCATAAAAGCCTTCTAGCTAGAATGATCTACCCTTTGCTTTGCTGACCAAGACATGCTCCACCATTTCCATAGTTTCATTAAATTGTATATACTCACCCAAAACTAAGTTTCGGTCTTTAGTTTTTGGCCATATATGTTTCCTTTTTCCCTCTTAACACCTTCCCTATGAGGCCTACTATATTTTGCCCCAAATTCCTTGTTGACCAACCTTCTTATTCCCCCCCCCGCTGATCTTTCTGCTTCTAGGGTTTCAGAAACTGTAAGGGTCTCACTCATAATTTCCATAGGACATTCATTCACTCCCAACTTTTCAAACGGGAGGTTAGGCTCCAGTTCTTGTGTTTGTTTCTTGCTTATGCCTCTGTCTATCACCCTGCAGAAAAGCACAAAACTACCAAAGGTTTCATTTGATATGACCGCGAAGGGCATCACCCAAGAAACATAGGGAAAAAACCCTTTCCTTGGCTTGAACCAACACTACTTCAAACCACATATGTGAGATACCCATACATGTGAAAATCCTGGTCTTCTATCTTTGTAAACCCTTAGCACATTGGAATTTCACCTACATCCAAGCTTGAAGAAGAAAGCATAAACTGATTATCCAGAGGAGGACCTTCAGCTAACCTGAGAAGAGGAAACTGACAATGGTTTACCGAACCATCATCCACCAACAGCACCTCATCCCAACCAAAACTTTGATCTTGATCCACCTGTCCACCGTCCAAAGCGTCAGTAACCCCAAAATTTTTCCAGGATGCTGACGAGTCATTAGTAGGTGCATCAAAGCCACCAGGTGGAGGCCTAACCCTTTCTAGGTTTGACTAAATAGGCTTGAGGCCCCATAGTGCCAGAATGTCCCTTGGGTCCGGTTCAAGATCCATGAAACCCTCCATTCTTGCTAACAGTAAAATATATTAATTGAAAACCTGTGTCAAATATTTAGAAAGACAAAAACTTTCATTAAATTAACTATGCGAAACCTCTAGTAACCCTACAGATGCCCACATAGTGTTAGATAAAGAGTGAAAGAGTTTCCAGGAACATTACTATGAAAACATGGTCGTAGGCGCGCACGTACTGCAGGCTTTACCATCTCTGAAAACTGGTTTGCTTATTCCATATCTTAGTTGGATTTACCTTCTTCTTCTTCTTTTTTCAGGAAATAAAAGGCAACAAGATTTTGTATTAAAAAAGGATATCTACACATGAATTAATATTCAAATTTTTACCATGTCTTGTGTCTTGACTATATCACAAAAGAAAACACTTATTCCAAATTTTAAAATCTATCCCTATAGAAATCTTACAAAAAAACATATTATAATAACTACATATCAAAATTGTATGACTTTAACTAAACATGGAATCTTGTAGATCATCATCAATTAATTGTGGAACTCAAGTAAAAAAGTTTTTTCCAATCCTTTGAATTTTTCCATTCTAGAATTTCTCACTGTAGATCAACAGATTATGCAATATACTAAAGCAAAATACTTGATCAACTTCTACAAACAAACTTGCGGAAGCTTAATCAATTTTGAGCAAGATCAAATAGAATATATATAACAGAGAATGAGAAATCAATCACACATGAACACAGAAGAACACTCTAGGGAAAGCCGCGGCTAAAACCCTGATCTTTGTATTATCATACAAGTTGAAATATGTCCTGATTACATAAAGCTTTAGCTCACAAGCTATCCAACTCTCAATACAATCCCTCAAATGCTGCTCATAGACTGAATAGACACAACATATGCCTTCCTTCAATCCTCCAAGTTCCTATTTCCTTGCGCAGCTTCTCCTGGGTCCTCTGGCTGCCACTATTGACCTCTCACACAACTCATCAAGCTCAGAAGTAACTGCGCAATCTCCAAGGAATGAATTCCTTCTGCATGCAAGAGATATCCTCAATGGAATATTCCTGCAACTGATAGTACACTGTCCCATCATCTAATCTCAACTAGGTCTCTGACTAAATTGACATGCATGAGTTATTTATGAGAGAATATTTAGTTATCTGAAGTGCAGCAGTTACATGCATGCATGCATTAACTAACTGAACTCACAATCAGTTCCACAAACTGTTGGAACTAATCTAACTAAACTTAACTCAGTTAACTGAGCTAACTAATTACATATCAAAGTACAACTCATCTTGATCTCCTTAATCAAGGGATAAATTCCTCAATCAAAGGGGAAACTATTGCATGTCTTCACGTAGACTTCATGTTTGATTTTCTACACCTAATTAACTCAAGATGAATTAATTAATTATTTTACAAACAACTGCTAAAATCAAATTCGAATTTTAATTCTTAATTTTAGTTCAAGGACTAACTAAAATTGGAATGTATCCCGAAATGCTATTTATAGCAGTGTTATTTTTATCACTTCTATTTTTAGCATTTGTTATTGCTATTTTCAACATCCATTACTATATATGAAGAATTAGATCTACCCTAGTTAATATCTATGTTCCATCTTTGGGAGAGCACCAACAATACTATTATTTTCCTTGTGTATATGAGAAAAATTCAACCCATTGAAATGTCCAATCAACACCCTAATTTTATTCATCTGGTTAATGAGCATTGGAGGATCGAAGGAAGACTTTCCATTTGCCCAGTTTTTAACAACTTTTGAAACCCTATAGACACCCAATGTCTCAATGGACAACCATTGCGCAATATAAAACTCCCCAAATATAAATTATCTCAGCTCAAGTTTAATTTGTACCCAAACCATTGTTCCAACATAAATGATAAAAATGACCTAGATTTAAGACAATGTATGCCCCACTACCACATATGCTATGATTTAAAGCCCCATAAAAAAGTTTCACGGGATATCTTCTCTAGATCTTCACTTGTTGAATGCATCTCAATGATCTCTTTTGTGCCACATGCCCGATCTCATTAAAAAATGCATATATTATTATGTAAATTCTACTAATGTCCAATTGAATCATTTCAAAAATATATGCATTTTTTCTCCTCCATATGCCCTACAAAATATAAAATGGAAGGGTTCTAAATTCCTTGTATTTCGACTTCCATTTGTTCAAACATACTTCTAATGATGTATTATCTCATCAACATTTATGTTTAAAATGTTAAGCACATCAATCCAAATGGGTACGGCATATGGACGATTGAGAAAAAAATGGGAAACATCCTCATTATTACCCTTGCACATAACACATCTACCAAGACCTATGAATCCTCTTTTGCATATATTCTCCCAAGTTAATATCTTATTCTACTAAACCAACACCCACAACATTTGATATTTAGGGGAAATTTCCATTTCTAGAAATTTCTTAACCACCATCTTTGCTCATACCTTTGGAGTGATAGTGTAATATACATGTAGGCCTCCTTAATAGTGATATGCCCCTGAACAAATTTGCCATCCCATGCAAAGATGTCTTCCTTTTCCAACAAAGTGATTCCAACCATATATAAATTGACCTCCCAACTATCCCATATCTATGTTAATTCACCAAATAAACCCAAACCTCTAGAGCATATCCAATTTGGATATAGGAAAATAGGATCATTAGCAACCTAAGTCTAAATAAAAAAATATATACCTTTATCATGGATGTACCTAATGAGAGAGAAAGGAAATGAATGACTATCTAGGAATACTTTGATATGGTCCAAGCCAATCTCCCACCATAGATTTACTAACAACCAATGTTTAACCTTCATAAAATTGTTCCATATATATGAGACTGAGCTAGGAACCTATGCCCCTTAATCCACTCCTGAATTGACTATTTTCTTAGGTATTCTCCTTTATAAGCTCTTCACTGAGAATTCCCATCCACTTTTTTCAATGTTCTTTAATCCCAAACCTCATTAAAATCTCTTTTGTTTGCATAATAGAGTGTGAATGATTGAATCAAAAGAGTAGAAGCCATAAGAGTTAGTATCAAAGCCACACGAGTTAGTATCAAATCTATAGAGCTAGAAGATGTCTCATGCTTAAATTTTCACATATATCATAAACAAAGACATCGATAATTCAATAAACCCTTAGATTTAATTATATTAAGTCTTTGATAGCTTCCAAGTTTATTGTTTTTTATTCCAGTGTTGAAGATTCCTCCTGAAGTGCTCTTCCAGTCTAATGGACTCCCTACCCAATCTGCATCTGTGAAGCCTTGAAGCTTCACTCCCTTTGTCCATCTGTACCGTAATCCATACTGAGATGTGCCTTTGAGGTATCTTAGCACATGCTTCGCTGCCTTCCAAAACAGCTTGGTAGGTTGAACCATAGCTTGACTCATCTGGTTCACGACAAAACATAAATATGGTCGTGTGTTCACTAGATACATCAATGAACCCACAAGCTTTCGATAAATAGTAGCAGCTACTACCTCACCTGAAGTAGCATCCTCCTTCCTCCAGTTACCAGCTAGAGGAGTCTACATGGGCTTACACTTCTCCATGTGGAATCACCTGAATATCTCATTGGCATACTTGCCTTGAGACACAAACACTTCCCCATCCTTCTGCCACACTTCCATGCCTAGAAAGTAGTGCATAAGACCCATGTCTTTCATCTTGAACTCTCTTGCAAGGTCCTCCTTGCAAGACTTGATCAACTGATCATCACCTGTCAATATAAGATCATCAACATAAAGAACAATGATCAATTGCTGACCTTCTACCATGATGTGGTAAAGTTTCACATCTGCTTCACCTTTGGTGAAGCCCAACCCGATGAAATAGTTATCGATCTTGGTGTATCAAGCACGAGGTGCTTGCTTCAACTTGTACAAAGCCCTCTTGAGTCGACACACATGCGACTCACGATCGAAGGTCCCAAAACCTTCTAGTTGCTCAATGTACACCTCTTCCTCAATCTTCCCATTGAGGAACACAGTCTTCACATGCATCTGATGGATCTTCCAACCCATTTGAGCTGATAGTGCCAACATCGATCTGATAGATGAGTACCTTGCTACAAGAGAAAAATTCTCATCGTAGTTGATCCCCTCGACCTATGAGAAACCATGAGTGGCAAACCTTGCCTTGTGTTTCTCAACATTGCCATCAGTTGCCTGCTTTACCTTGTAAAGCCATAGGGAACTCACCATTGACTTGTCCTCCAGTCTTGGGACAACATCCCAAACATAGTTCCAAATGATGGAGTCATACTCCTCCACCATAGCATCAACCCAGACTGGTTGTTGCATAGCTTCCTCGAATGAAGAAGGTTCAGTCTCTACACACTCCCCAACCAGGTCCATGTAACTAGTGTACTGCTCGAGTGACCTCCTTTGTTTGCGTTGAGAAGATGGTTGTCCCACATTCTCTCTTGCATCTAGCATCAACCTGTTAGCTTCCCTTGAGCGTTTCTGCCCATCTTTGGAAGACTCTACATGAGTGGATGTCTCCACTCCCAAATCCTTTGCATGCGGCTGCTCCGCATCAGTTTGAGGCTCCTCCTCCTTAGCAACTAAAAGTTCATCCTCTACATGTAACTTGAGCTCCCTCTCAAGTGATACTCGCATGGGTTTCTGCTCATCGAACTTCAGATCTCTGTTAACCACTATCCTCTAATTGGTAGGCAGGAACACCCAATAGTTGTGGGGTGTATCAGTGTACCCCAGAAGTATCCCCAACTCAGCTATTGGATCTAGCTTCTTTCGAGCATATTTGGTCACATGGAAATAAATAGATGATCCAAAGATCCTGAAGTGACTCACATCTGGTCTCTTCCCAGAAAAGGTTTCCATTGGTGTCTTCATTTCCAATATACGATGCGAGCTTTTGTTTTGCAAGTATACTGTTGTATTGCATGCCTCAGCCCACAAATGAAGTGGTAGGCTTTGGTCATGCAACATCGCTCAAGTTTCTCCCACAATCGATCTATTATTCCTTTTTTCCACCCCATTGTGCTGTGGGTTATGGGGTGTCGTCAACTCCCGTTTAATTCCTTATGCTGCGCAGAAGTCCTTAAATTGTTGGGAGGCATACTCTCCACCATTGTCGCTACACAAGGCCCTTATTTTCTTTCCAGATTCTTTCTTTGCCACGGCTTTGAACTCACAAAAAGGTCTAATCCTTCTTCTACATAAAGTAGATCCAACATCTACGAGAAAAATCATCAATAAAAATAACATAGAACCTTTGTTTAGTGGTGGAGGTTGTAGACACTGTTGCACACATTTGTATGAACTCGCTCCAGGATTGTTCTACATCTACTGTCTTGATCCTGAAAGGAGGATTTCGCATACTTACCCAAGGTACAACCTTTGCATGTATCCATCTGCTCCAGTTTTCCCTTGGGAAGTCCAGTAGAAATCTGTTGCATGATCTTCAAGGCCCCATGGTGCAAGTGTCCCAATATTCTATGCCATAGCTTGCAACCATCTTGGCTCTGCACCAACTTTGCTTTGGAACTCAATGCAGCACAATTGTCTACCTCCAGCTTGTAGAGATTCTTTACTCGAATCCCAGTCCTCTTGGTTTGTCCGGTGCCGATATGCCTCAGGAATACCTTTCCTTTACTAAAGAATATATCATAGCCTTTGTCTTCCAGCATAGTGATAGACACAAGATTCTTCTTCAAACTTGGTACATACTTTACATCAGTCAGGGTGAGAGGAGCTCCATGCTCCCTCTGAAACACAACCGTACCTTCACCTGAAACACGGTACTTTCCGTCATCGCCCATCTCGATCCGCATCTGGAGATCCTTCTCCTCCAAGGTACTGAAAAAATTCTTGTCGTTGGTCATGTGGAATGAAGCTCCATTGTCTAGGTACCAAACACATCCCACCATCGATGAAACCCTGCATGTTGTTGTAACATGCATTTTTTTACCTTTAATATTCATGTTTCATTCAAGAATCACTTGAAAATATCTTAAAAAAGATCAGGCAAGAGGGAAATGTAATAAACTACATATCGAAATCAAAACAAAAAAGAAACAAGTATAAAAGAATTGGCCCATGGGACCAAGTTAAATCATATTATAAATGGTTTATGGAGCCATAACCAAAATATGTGTGTGTGTGTGTGTGTGTGTTAAGCGATTGCAATCACAAAGATGCAGCAGACAATTATATTATTACCACAAGAATCACCAATCCTCGATTGCGATATGCAATAGCCAAACCCGAAGCATATATATATTATGTTCTAAAGTCTCGGCGGATCCACAGTATAATAGAGCACCTTATATATATAGGTTGGGTTCCGTCAATTGCGATTTGCGATTGTGGGCCAGACCTGAAACATATATACATTGTGTTTAAAAGAACTGGTGGGTCCGCAGAGCAATGGGACAGACCCGATAGGGCTATATGGGCACAATTAATGTTATTTGAAATCCGATATTGCATTATCTCTTATTGGATGTGATAGAGGCATGTGGAGTGTGACCACGAAGGAGCGATATTGCGATTGCGATAAAGGCATACCTTGAAAATTGTGCAAAGGCTTTGGAAAAGGCAGAAAAAGGTATGGTTACGCATTTTTATATGTATTTCTATTATAAAGGGTTATAATAGAAGTAAGCGTCGATTGGAGGTTTATATGAGTTAAGTCCAAAGTAATAAGATTATGGGGCTTGGATATATATATGTGGCATACAGCATAATCAAAGGGTTAATAAACATTAATCAAAGGATTAATGAAGAGGGGTTATAAAGTCTCGATACAAAAGAAAGAATGTTCTACATGTATATGGGTTCCGCCGATTGCGATTTGCGATGATAGACCTGAAAAACATATATATCATGTTTAATAATTTCGGCGGCTCCATCATATAGCATCATGTATTATATATATATGGTTCCGCTGATTGCAATATGCGATGGCCGGACCCAATATGGTATATACATTATGTTTAATACTCCAGTGCGTCCGTCATATTGTCGTTTGTTAAGGTTTAGGTTGATACATCATTTGAAAGTGCCAATTGTGATTTGCAATAGGAAGTCAATGGAGCATAGAGCAGGTAGACTTGATGGAATTATGAAACATTTTTAATTCTTTTTTAGTTCCACGGTAAACCAAAGGTTTGGGTTAATTTCATTGTATAAAGGGAAAATCAGTGTTAAAGCCAAATTAAAAAAAAAGGCAATTGGTTGAGTTTCTTGGTGTTTTGGCCAATTGAAATGTGCCTGATACATGCAAAATTCCATGTTTACAAAAGTCAAACACAGTTCATTATGGTAAAAGAAGATTAATCCTTATTGAAGCATATACAGAGGAAATCGACAGTCGATCAACAGAGCAAGTCAACAGTTATCGTTATCATCTAAATTCAATTATTTTCCTATTATTTTATGCTCTTTGAGTTGTCTTTTACCCTCTGTGTAATATTTTGTAATAGTTTTAACTTCAGATGGTTAGGGAAACAATTTAGTAGTTTGATCATTTCAGAGATCAACAATTGTTTCACAATGTATAAGAAGGGGAAAATTTACAGACAAGAGGTTCGAATTTTGGAGAATCGGGAGACAAGACCATTGTATTCATAATTGTTGATTAATGAAGAATCAAAAGTTTCCATGCATTTGTTGGGTATGATTTTGTGGCTTCTCTGTTATGTGCCATCTTATGTTTTCTTCCTTCAAGTATGGTAATGAAGCTGCAGGTCTTTATTTGCTTAGGTAGATAAAGTTAAAGTTCCTTAAAAGAGCGCTCATGTACTTGAGATTTTCACCTTTCTTTCTAAGTTACAGATAGTAGTTTTTGTACAAGGCAACATATTATCTTTAACTTCTTCAAGAGTCATAGATAGTAGGTTCTTTTTTAAACAACATATTGTCCATGATTCAGTTCGCACCTTCATAATTCTTCTAAGTTACAGATAGTAGTTTCTGTGTAAGGCAACATACTATTTTTAACTTCTTCAAGCTTTTCATCATTTATCATTCATATTCAGCTAATCAAGTGGAATTCTGATATTTCCTTGTCACCTAAGTATTGAGAGTAAAAAACCGAGTCTCCAGGTCCTTCATTCGAGAATACAATATATATCTAAGTGACAAATAAGTGACAGTAAATAAAATTTATTAATGTCTTAAGCACAATTTCTCTATATCTAGGAAATTGGTTTCTTAAGGTACAACATTAATTGGTGTCATTTCCAGGGAGAGAAGACAAGAACACTTTTCCCTGGGTTTTCAATATTTTCCTTTGGTTGTTTAGTGAGGAGGAAATACTTGGTTGTTCCAAATAAAAGCAATAAAAGGCGACTCCACAAGAAGCTCAGTCTGCAAAACAATTGATTAAGAATACTTTTCCCTAGGTTTATTAAGTTTGAAGCTGATTCTTGAGAGTGACAAGTTTCAACAGTTGGTTGTACATTCACACTTTTGATTTTCACTTATAACATAAATTGGCGATTCCACTGCACTTTGAAGTTTTCTTTTCTGGGTTTTAATGGCTCTCCTTGCATTCTTAGTCCATAAATTTGATCCATTTGATTTTACTGGGATCATTGGCTATCCTCATGATATGCCTGCATGGAATAAGTATCTTCCAAAATTTAGTAGAATGGAATATGAAGATTCAGCTCAACATCTCCAAGAGTTTCATGAATGCATGGAGCAGTAGGGCATCATTCATGAAGATGTGAAGATGAAGTTGTTTTTGTTTTCTTTGGACCAAGAACCTAGGGTTTGGTTCAGGTCTCTACCTAAATCAAGCATTTTATCTTTGAAAGATTTCCACTCAGTATTCAATTCTTATTGTAGAACTTATTATCCACACAAGTTTCTTTTTGAATGTTGTTGTGAATATTATGATTTTAAAGAAACTTTAAAAGCTCAAGATAATCCTGTTGAGGAAACTAATGATCTTGTTGATAATATATCAAGCATTTAGAGAAGTTATAGCCATATTAACTATGAGAAAGTCTCTGAAAGTGAGGAACTATCATTTTCTCAAAATGATGCGGAGAAGTTTATAAAGCATTTCTCTTCAATAATATCCCAAGAAGAGAATTGGTTGACTATGTTCCAAACAAATCGAGCATCATTTTATTAAAATGATGTGGAGAAGTTTATAAAACATTTCTCTCCAATAGTATCCCAAGCAGAGAATTGGTTGACTATGTTCCAAGGAAATCAAGAGAGTATTCAAATGGAGGAAAGTTCATACATGCATCAAGAATTTCTGCTCCGCAATCGAGAAGAGGAAGAAATAATTATGTTGCAAATAGATCCCTAGAGATCTTATCTTGATAAATTTGATGGTCCTCCTATCTATAACGAAAATGGTTTAAATGGGGAGCAGGATGAAGCTCTTCAAGTTCATCAGTTGGGTGTTGAACCTACAGGAAGAAACCAGCAAGTGGGATATGTTGGACAACAATATATTGAGCCATCTATCATAGAAAAAGAGGCTATCTTATGTAAAAAGAAAGCCGATAAAGAGATTGTATATCATTGCAATGAAGAACATAATGATGCCCATGGATCAGAGGTAAACAATCTATTTGAAGTTGACCATATGTCATATAGTAATGTAAAAAAATTTCTTTTTTCTTCCTGAGGTTAAAATTACAAATTATTTTCAATCAAAGCTTAGAGATGAAAAGTGGAGATATGAAAGTGACATAGATCATTTTCTTAAAAAATTGCTGATTGTTATGTTGAACATATTATCCCAACAGAATGTTTAACTGAGCAGGAAATTTCACACATAGAGAATTTCTTTTTTGGAGCTAATCAAGAACATATTTTTTCTTATACTTTTGAAGATCCTGTGGCAGATTACATGGAAAAATTTATCAGCAGTCTACACATATCATTTTGTGGATATACTCCTAATTTTTGTTGTGAGTTGCTTTTATGCATAATTTATTTTTTTGTTCATGATGAATTGCATTTTCAAGATTCACTGGCAGAATGGTTCTAGATTAAGCACCCAAATGCTAACTTGGTACCATTAGAAGATTGACTTCACTTGATGGAGATCAATCATGTACATATATAGGAACTTGTACATAAATAAGTTCAGGTGTTGATCATTTGGTTTCCAATTTCAGTTCTTCACTTTAATCATTAGTTGATGAATAAGGGTGAATTTCCTAGTTGGAAACCGGTTTGCAAAGGTTTCAGACTTCAAGAATGTCAGGTTTCAGTTTGTCAAATTTCAGGGTTCTCACAGTTTTGGACTCCATGCCCAACTAAGGCTACTGTTCTATGATTCTCAATATTTTTCTATCAAAGAGCAAGCATCTTATCATTGTAGATATTGACGTGGGTTCACTGTATAAATTTTTACACAGTTAAGTTTGGCAAAGCAATGTATGACTCCATACCCAAGGATAAAGCACTGATCTGCGATTCTTAGTGCTTCTGTGGTAGAAGCACTATCCCTAGGTGGAGCCAAATGTTGTAACATTAATTTTTTGTTACCTTTAATATTCATGTTTCATTCAAGAATCACTTGAAAATATCTTTAAAAAGATAAGGCAAGAGGGAAATGTAATAAATTACATATCGAAATCAAAACACAAAAGAAACAAGTATAAAAGAATTTCCCCATGTGACCAAGTTAAATCATATTATAAATGGTTTATGGAGCCACAACCAAAATATATATGTGTGTGTGTGTGTGTGTGTGTGTGTGTGTGTGTTAAGCGATCGCAATCGCAAAGATGCAGCAGACAGTTATATTATTACCATAGGAATCACTGATTCCTGATTGCGATATGCAATGGCCGGACCTGAAGCATATATATATTATGTTCTAAAGTATTAGCGGATCCACAATTTAACACAGCGCCTTATATATATAGGTTGGGTTCTGCTGATTGCAATTTTTTTATTGCGGGCCAGACTCGAAACATATATACATTGTGTTTAAAAGTCCCAGTAGGTCTGCAGAGCGATGGGACGAACCTGATAGGGTTATATGGGCGCAGTTAATGTTATTTGAAATCCAATATTGCGTTATCGTTTATTGGATGCGATAGAGGCATGTGGAATGTGACCGTGGAGGAGCGATATTGTGATTACGATAAAGGCATATCTTGAAAACTATGCAAAGGCTTTGGAAAAGGCGGAAAAAGGTATGGTTACACATTTTTATATGTATTTCTATTATAAAGGGTTATAATAGAAATAAGCACCGATAGGAGGTTTATATGAGTTAATTCCAAAGTAATAAGATTATGGGGCTTGGATATATATATGCGGAATAAAGCATAATCAAAGGGTTAATAAACATTAATCGAAGGATTAATGAAGAGGGGTTATAAAGTCTCGATATAAAAGAAAGACTGGGCTACATGTATATGGGTTCTGTCGATTGCAATTTGCATTGACGGACCCGAAAAACATATATATCATGTTTTATAATTTCGGTGGGTCCGTCATATCACATAATATCTATATCTATATATATATATATATATATATATATATATATATATATATATATATATATATTATATATATAGTTCTGCCGATTGCGATATGCGATGGTCGGACCCAATATGGTACATACATTATGTTTTATACTCCTTTGCGTCCATCATATCGTCGATTGTTAAGGTCTGGGTTGATACACCATTTGAAAGTGCCAATTGCGATTTGTGATAGGAATTCATTGGAGCATTGAGTAGGCGGATCCGATGGAATTATGAAACATATTTAATTCTTTTTGAGTTCTGCGGTAAACCAAAGGTTTGCGTTAATTTTGTTGTATAAAGGGAAAATCAGTGTTAAAGCCAAATTCTAAGAAAAGGCAATTGGTCGAGTTTCTTGGTATTTTGGCCAATTGAAATGTGCCTGATACATGCATAATCCCAGGTTTACACAAGTCAAACACAGTTCATTATGGTAAAAGCAGATTAATCCTTATTGAAGCATTTACAGAGGAACTCGGCAGCCGATCAACAGAGCAAGCCAACAATTATCTTTATCTTCTAAATTCAGTTATTTTCCTATTATTTTATGCTCTTTGAGGTGTCTTTTACCCTCTGTGTAATATTTTGTAATAGTTTTTACTTCAGATAGTTAGGGAAACAGTTTAGTAGTTTGATAGTTTCAAAGATCAGCAACTGTTTCACAATGTATAAGAAGGGGAAAATTTATAGAGAAGAGGTTCGAATTTTGGAGAACCGGGAGACAAGGCCATTGTATTCATAATTGTTGATTAATGAAGAATCAGAAGTTTCCATGCATTTGTTGGGTATGATTTTGTGACTTCTCTGTTATGTGCCATCTTATGTTTTCTTCCTTCAAGTATGGTAATGAAGTTGCAGGTCTTTATTTGCTTAGGTAGATAAAATTAAAGTTCCTTAAAAAAGCGCTCTTGTAATTGAGATTTTCACCTTTCTTTCTAAGTTACAGATAGTAGTTTCCGTGCAAGGCAGCATATTATCTTTAACTTCTTCAAGAGTCATAGATAGTAGGTTCTGTGTTAAACAACATATTGTCCATGATTCAGTTCACACCTTCATAATTCTTCTAAGTTACAGATAGTAGTTTCTGCGTAAGGCAGCATACCATTTTTAACCTCTTCAAGCTTTTCTTCATTTATCATTCATATTCAACTAATCAAATGGCATTCTGATATTTCCTTGTCACCTGAGTATTGAGAGTAAAAAACCAAGTCTCTAGGTCCTTCATTCGAGAACAAAATATATATCTAAGTGACAAATAAGTGACAACAAATAAAATTTATTAATGTCTTAAGCACAATTTCTCTACATCCAGGAAATTGGTTTCTTAAGGTACAGCACATGTGATGAGGAAGAAATCCAATTTGAACTGTGAGGCCAGTGCCTCACCATCTGATCCCTTCGAGGATCCCTTCTTGTATTTCTTCTGTGGACAATTTGTAGCATAATGGCCCACCTCTTAACAATGAAAGCATCTCACTTTCGATTTGTCAAACTTCTTCCCACCATGGGAAGAACTGGATTTGGAATGGGACACCTTCCCTTTCCCTTTCCTCACCTTACTCGCTAAGGCTAGATTTTTTTCATTATCTTTCTTTGATGAAGATCCATCTCTGGTGCTTCTTCCTATCTCCTCCTGCATCAGATCCGACCAAAGGCGTTCCCAATCTGGCAATTTCTCTCTTCCATTTACCGAGTCTTGGTAACTATGCCAGCTCTTAGGAAGATCTAGGAGAGTAAAACTCACCATGTCATCATCGGCTGTCATGATCCCTACACTTCCAAGCTCATCCCTGCAGGTGGTGAGCTTGTTCAGATTTGTAGAGATCATGTCACCTTTTTCACCTTGATTTTCTGAAGCTTGTCTTTCAACGCCAACTTCCTCTGGTCGCTATTGTTCTGATATAGATCCTTTAATGTTTTCCACATTTAAAACGGTGTCTCCTTCCCATGGAGACTCGAGACTATGTGGTCTCGAATTCCCTCCAGAAGGATTTTCCTCGCTCTAGCTACACATTTCTTCCATTCCGCCAATTGTTGGGCATTAGTTGCTGCTGGCTTGGGGACTTCTTGATCAATGAAGTCCTTTAGACCATTGTCCTCTAATACCACTTCCACGCGATCCTTCCACGCTATATAATTCATGCTTCCATTAAGGGCATACTCGAGTCTCAAACCGTTGAACGCCATTGGTGAAATTTGAGATGTGATAAGAATTCGAATTCTATAATCAGGAACTTCAAACTTCGAACTTCTCCCTTCTTTGTATACTGTTCTTCTCTTTGATCACCTTTGCTCTAATACAATGTAGAATTTCTCACTGTAGATCAACAGATTATGCAATATACTAAAGCAAAATACTTGATCTACTTCTACAAACAAACTTGCAGAAGCTTAATCGATTTTGAGAAAGATCAAATAGAACACATATAACAGAGAATGAGAAATCCATCACACATGAACACAGAAGAATACTCTGGGGAAAGCCTCAGCTAAAAACCCTTATCTATGTATTATCATACAAGTGGAAATATGTCTAGATTACACAAAGCTTTAGCTCCCAAGCTATCCAGCTCTCAATGCAATCCCTCAAATGCCACTCATAGATTGAATAGACACAACATATGCCTTCCCTTAGTCCTCCAAGCCTCCTATTTCCTTGCACAGTTTATCTTGGGTCCTCTGGCTACCACTTGTGTGAATTGACCTCTCACACAACTCATCAAGATCAGAAGTAACTGCGCAATCTCCAAGGAATGAATTCCTTCTGCATGCAAGAGATATCCTTAATGGAATATTCCTGCAATTGATAGTACACTGTCCCATCATTTGATCTCAATTGGGTCTCTGACTGAACTGACATGCATGAGTTATTTATGAGAGAATATTCAGTTATCTAAAGTCAAACAGTTACATGCATGCATGCATTAAATAACTGAACTCACAATCAGTTCCACAAACTGTTGGAACTAATCTAACTAGACTTAACTTAGTTAACTGAGCTAACTAATTACAACTCAAAGTACAACTCATCTTGATCTCCTTAATCAAGGGATAACTTCCTCAATCAAAGGGGAAACTGTTGCATGTCTTCACATAGACTTCATGTTTGATTTTCTACAACTAATTAACTCAAGATGAATGAATTAATTATTTTACAAATAGTTGCTGAAATCAAATTCGAATTTTAATTCTCAATTTTAGTTTAGGGACTAACTGAAATTGGAATGTATCCCGAAATGCTATTTATAACAGTGCTATTTTTAGCATTTATTTTTGTTATTTTCAACGTCCATTACTATATGCGGAGGAGTAGATCTACCCCAGTTGATATCTATGTTCCATCTTTTGGAGAGCGTCAACAATACTATTATGTTCCTTGTGTATATGAGAAAAATTAAACCCATTGAAATGTCCAATCAACACCCTAAATTTATTCATCTGGTTAATAAGCATTGGAGGATCGAAGGAAGACTTTCCATTTGCCCAGTTTATAACAACTTTTGAAACCCTATAGACACCCAATGTCTCAATGGATAACCATTTTGCACAATATAAAACTCCCCAAATAGAAATTATCTCAGCTCGAGTTTAATTTGTACCTGAACCATTGTTCCAACATAAATGATAAAAACGACCTGGATTTAAGACAATGTATGCCCCACTACCGCATATGCTATGATTTGAAGCCCCATAAAAAAGTCTCAAGATATCTTCTCTAGATCTTCACTTGTTGAATGCATCTCAATGATCTCTTTTATGCCACATGCCCGATCTCATTAAAAAATGCATATATTATTATGCAAATTCTACTAATGTCCAATTGAATCATTTCAAAAATATATGCCTTTTTTCTCCTCGATATGCCCTATAAAATATAAAATGGAAGGGTTCTAAATTCCTTGTATTTCAACTTCCATTCGTTCAAATGATGTATTATCTCATCCAACATTTATGTTTAAAATGTTCAACACATCAATCCAAATGGATACTGCATATGGACGATTGAGAAAAAAGTGGGAAACATCCTCATTATTATCCTTGCACATAACACATCTACCAGGACCTATGAATCCTCTCCTGCATATATTCTCCCAAGTTAATATCTTATTCTGCTAAACCAACACCCACAACATTTGATATTTAGGGGAAATTTCCATTTCTAGACATTTCTTAACCACCATCTTTGCTCATACCTTTGGTGTGATAGTGTAATAGACATGTAGGCCTCCTTAATATTGATATGCCCCTGAACAACTTTACCATCTCATGCAAAGATGTCTTCCTTTTCCAACAAAGTGATTCCAACCATATATAAATTGATCACACAACTATCCCATATCTATGTTAATTCACCAAATAAACCCAAATCTCTAGAGCATATCTAATTCGGATATAGGAAAATAGGATCATTAGCAACCTAAGTCTAATTAAAAAAATATATATCTTTATCATGGATGTACCTGATGAGAGAGAAAGGGAATGAATGATTATCTAGAAATACTCTGATAGGGTCCAAGCCAATCTCCCAACTTAGATTTACTAACAACCAATGTTTAACCTTCATAAAATTGTTCCATATATATGAGACTGAGCTAAGAACCTATGCCCCTTAATCCACCCCTGAATTGAATATTTTCTTAAGTATTTTCCTTTATAAACTCTTCAATGAGAATATCCATCCAATTTTTCCAATGTTCTTTAATCCCCAACCTCATTAAAATTTCTTTTGTTTGCGTAATAGAGTGTGAATGATTGAATCAAAAGAGTAGAAGCCACAAGAGTTAGTATCGAAGCCACACGAGTTAGTATCGAATCTATAGAGCTAGAAGATGTGTCATGCTTACCTTTTCACATATATCATAAACAAAGACATCGATAATTCAATAAACCCTTAGATTTAATTATATTCAGTCTTTGATAACTTCCAAGTTTATTGTTTTCGATCTTTAATAACCTTTGAGTTTATTAATTTAGGTCTTTTAACAGCCTCTAAGTTTATCGATTCATTGATGATTTTAAAGTTTTTATTTTTATGTCAGGCATAGGTAAATCATGCATGCTATTACAATTTATCAATAGATACTTTCATCCAGTCCATGACTTGACAATTGGTGTTGATTTCGGGGCTTGTATCATCACCATTTGTAACAGGCTAATTAAGCTTCAAATATGGGATCTTGTGAGTTTCGAACATGTCCTAAATATCTTTGAAATAATTGTATTATTTTTTGGTTGTGGCATAAAGACGGAGGACGAGTTGTGGAAACATGGGAGAATATGGGCTTGTTTGTGACACATGAGCTGCTTCCTACTGTGTAAATAATATGTATTATATTTTCTAGTCTTCTCTGTAGAAAACATTGCATGTCTCTCATGACTTGCGCTTGAAGACTGTGATTTCTTAGAAATGGTTTAAAAGGATATTTATGTGCACATCATACTGTAGAGAGACTTGGATCTCATAATTTCTCAAGAAATTTTTTTGGAGGTGATTGGTAAACTGTTGTGGATATTCTATTAGACAATTCGTTACAACAACTCTACTATTAGAAAATCCAAAATTTACAATATGAGGGTTTATTTCTTCTTAGGATTATGGATCTGTTAATTATTGTTTATTGCATATATATGCAAATTATAATTATACAAAAAATATAGAATAAAAAAAACAATCACTCACAAACCACAATAACACAATATGACTTGGGAAACCCTTTCTATAAATCTAGCTCGAAGCCGAAGCTACTCTGCTCTCTCTTTCTTTGAATGGAAATGGATGCAAGTACAAAGAAGTGTGACCTATGGCTCGTGGGATGCTACAATGCACAAACCCTCTATGTTTTCTCCCTTCCTATCCACTGTCAACTTCTTTGCTGATATATGAAACACAATGCCCCTGAATATAATGGAAACTCTTTTCCTCCTAGTGGCCTGGTTATAACACAACCTGATAGCGTACTAGTGATTAAGTTTGACTCTTTCAACTCTTAATTAGAGTTACAATATTGACTCTTCTAGAGACTACTTCATCATGATTACATGTCTAACCCCCTTTCCATAAATCATGATGGTTGATGTGACATCCTCTCGAATCATGATGGTCAAAATAAGAAGTCAATTTCCAAGTGGCATAAATTTTGCATGTGAACTTTGATTGAGGCAATTCTTATGTCATTAAAAAGGTATTTGTGTATACAATAGCACTAGGGGTACGACACAATGGATTTCCCATATAAACTTCCTAGTAGCAATGAATCATTCTTGTTTTTATTGCCGACTTAAGTTAAACATGTCATTAATCATTGATTAATCGTTATAATGGAACAACTATGGAAAAGTTCGTGGAGAGAATCCTAGCGAGACATAGAGAGGCAGAGATGAAAGATAATGGATGCATTACTTAATCATGCATACGACCAAGTGGAAGGAAATGGATGACATGTAGCACTAGAGTCGCTACCTCTAAACACAAGAAGTTCGAATCAACATTTAATGTTTATGCTTCACTTAGTGAAACATACTCTTAAAATTAAGCGTTTTAAATGTAAGATAGTATATAAAATTGTTTATAAATATTTAATACACGGAGAAAAAATCATTACAAAGCAAAATTACACGGAGTTGTCTATAATGCGATTTTTTGGAGATTCCGGTGATGGAATCTGGGGAAAGAAATTGAGGTTAAATCTTGATTTGTTGCAGTTAAAATGGTTTTTTGACTGCATATTTGGATTCAGCACCCTGAAAAACCCCTGGGACGACTTGATTGTGCAGAAACTAGCTATCAAACTTGGGATTCCAATAAATTGTTGCCGGATTTTGACCAGAAAAACCCACCGGAAAAGCTTCCAAAAAGTCTCATTATAAACAACTGCAAATTACACAGCAGGAAGATTTGATAGTTCATATGTAGCCCACACATACGAATGGAATAAATACTCGTGCCCAAACTTCTTAGATGTCGATTGGCCGTTTTAATTTTACAGGCATGGAATAAATTTTCATGTCCAACGATGCATCGTGTTAGAATGCGCGCAACCCCTGATCATAACTCCGACTGATCGATTGAATCTGCAGCTAGCTCTTCCCATGAACCGTATTTATAATCAGATTAAAGACTGCTGCAGAAGAGGATTGATAGAATTTCAATCTATGGAGTTAGCTATGCACTGTATAATAGGGAACGAAGTCAAGACCAGTTTCATCCTGGATATGATGAAATTCTTAACCAAACTACCAGACCGGGCTACTATGCAAGACACCATTATAATGATCTTTGAAGAATTTGGAAGATACCCATTATGATGATCTTTGAAAACTTAAATAAGCTTATCTATGAACGCAATTCATTTGTAGACTCTTGCAGGTATTATGTTTCTTACTTGAAGCGCTGCATTCAGAAGAAAGCTTTAGCAGAGGCCAAATTAATCCACTCCCACATAAATCAGAATGGATGTATGGCAGACATCCTACTATACAACACACTCCTCAACACGTATGCCAAATGCGGGACTGTGGTGGACGCCCGCAGAGTTTTCGACCAAATGCCAAAACGAGACGTTTGCTCTTGGACTGTCATGATTGCGGCTTACTCATGCCATGGATTTCCTGAGGAAGCACTGATACTTTTTCGCCAAATGCGCCAGGTAGGTGTCGAACCGAATCGATTCACCTATTCCACTGCTCTTTCAGCGTGTACCATCTTGGCATCGCTGAAAAAGGACTTGGAGATCCAGGAACGAATAATATTGGCTGGTTTCCAGTATTATGTATCTGTGGCAAATGCTCCTATAGATCTGTAAGCAAAATGTGGAAGAATAGAGACTGCCCGCCATCTGAACTAAAAAGAGATACAAATACACAAGAGGGACCTAATCCATTGTGGTTGGGCACGAACCCAAGAGCCTTAGTGATGAAGCAATAAGCAACTTTTCATTATCATTGCATCAATGTCTAATACATCACATAACAATAAAAATTAATAGTGCCAAGTATTTGAGCTCAATAGCTACCTAGATGAAAACAAAATTTGAATCTTAATGAGCTCTTTTACATGTTTATTTATATAAGAGGGTAGGTACTAGCAGCTCCCTAAAAAATAGGAATATTTGTCTCCCACAACTCGAGAATGGTGGATAAAAAAATTGTAAATAAATGTGAGAAAGAGATAGTTCTAGAGCTAAAGGATGACATCATCACCCTTATAATGTACCTATTGATGATCGTCATCAACTACCTCTAACATAATGTTAGAAAAACACTAGGATGAACTACGATGTGCAAGATGGTACAAAAATTCTCATTCTTGTTAGCTAGATTATTTTTTCCAAAGAAATTTGATCATGTAGACTCTAATTATTTTACTATCATTGTTACACAGTAAAATGTCACTGCCATCCTGTCAGTCTCCCTACTGTGCTATAAACCACATTCACCTATGCTCATGCTCCTCAAAAAGGCTAAAAAACCCTCCTTTCCTAAGTTCACTGGATCATCGCGTCTGTCAATGAAATAAACGCGCTGACGGGCGGAGGCTAGTGTTGTTGTTGCGCTGCCAGCGCGGAAGAACACGTCTTTTCCGCGCTGGTCCCATTTTAACGAACAGCGCCCCCTCCGTTTGTCCTTTTCGCGCTGACCGGACCTCTTCCACATAGGTTTGCGATGTCAGCGCGGCAGTTCATGCGTTTTCCGCGCTGATCCTGTTTGAGCGAATTTGTTCTAACAACCAGCCTTCCAGATCCCTCCAGACTTGGTTGTTAGCATTGTTGAGGTCGCCATCCTTTCTCTGGCATGTCTGTTCGACTGACCATCCACTTATTGTGGGGGAGAACTCATCCCTTACCCATTCATGGGGACTCCTCTTTATAAGCCCCCTCCATTGCCCATGAGCAGCTAGTTTTTTAGTTTGGAACAGATAGAGACTTTGATTGAGGAATTCTTTGTACATTTTAGTGCTGCTCTTTGTAGGCCTTGGTGTGTTGTGTGAGGATTGTTTTGAGCTTGAGAAAGGTCATAAGCTTGTTGCCTTGTATGTGAGAGAGAGACCTTTTGACTTGGGAGATTTGTCTCAAAGGTGAATGCTTGGAAGATATGCTGGCTGGACCCTCTAGGGAAGGACTCAGCGTCAGGACACCGGTTGTACCTTACTCTACTTTTTGTTAATAAAGATAGATGACTACTCTTATGGTTCCATTTACATTTGTTCAATGATTGATTAATGCAAATTGTATCTTTCCTGACCGATACATAGTTGTTGTTAGTAGATTTTACGCTTTTGTTTGCTCTCTTTTGCTTGTGCAGGTGTTCATCCGCGAGGATAGCGGGGAATTGTGATCGGCTGGAGCGAAGGAGCGAGAGGAATATCTCTTCGACAAACAAGCGTTGGAATCCAAGTAGGTTATTCTCACCCACTTGTTAATTACAACTAGGAACCTGCGGTGTAGCATTGTTCGATTGTTGCTAGACCCCTGTTGGGCTAGTAGGGATCGCCTCTATCCATAGAGGGGATTTACCTATACAACAATTTGGCGACTCCACTGGGGATCGCTTACTTGCCTCTTTGTATGTCACCTTTGTTTTGATTTTGATTATTTCTTCTTTGACAAAGATTGGGGATTGATTATCAATCTCTTGCATTTCCTGGGTTGATCTGGGAAATGCCCCTGTTTGATTGAAAGATTGGCCGTTTTGATTTGGGAGTTTTGATTTGCCTATCACTATTTTTGAGCTCCATCGCGGATTTAATTTTGACAGTCGCGCTGTCATCGCTCTCACCCTTTTGTAACATCATGTTCATCGCGTAATTATGCCTAACAGTCGCGACGATCCTGGAAAATCGGATCATCGCGGAAAAGACGTGTATAGTCGCGATGTCAGCGCCACTTGCTAGCTTTTTACCCGCGCTGACCTTGGGTTGCTAGCTTAATTCCTGCGACGACTGTGTTTTCTGAGATCAGCGCGGGTGGTCTGTGTAAAATTTGCGCTGACAGCTTGGGTTGTCTGTGTAAAAGTTGCGCTGACCCTTGATCATCTCGGGTTCTCAGTGTGTAACTTGCGCTGATTCCTAAAAAGTTGTTTTTATAACTTTATCTCCTGAATTCACCAATCTTTCTTATCCCCTGTTGTTTCTTGTCCCTCAATTAGCTTGTTTGGATTGCTTTTGGTTAGGGGCACTCTCTCTTTGATTTCATTCGGGTGAGCCTTGTGTTTTTAGACCATGTGACCTAGCCCTTTAGAAGTTTCATCGAGGAACCATTTGCTTGGGTTACTTGTCTATTCAAGGTTCATCTACAACCTTCTTATTGATTTGCTTGAGGCTTTTTCACTACTTGTTGCTGGTTGATTTTTAGTGTCGATTATTGAACGACTTTTTATGTTGATTCGATTTCTTCACTGCCAAGCATAGATCACAATTGTTTGGATCGATCAGTTCACACTTGCTTCCTTCTTGCTTGAATTCCTCTTTGTCTCGCTGAGCTTAGATCACATAGCTCATCCAAACCTTAGTTTTTCCTTTGATTTGGAAAACTGTTTTGGTGTCTTGGGAATCGTCTTGTGTTTGCATTGAGTGATTCTAGTTTTTTCACTTAGTGTTGCTATCTCTCTGATTCATTTTAAAGGAACTTTTATGTCATTGGAAAAGTAGAGCAAACTAGTATCTTTTGCATTGATAGTTGAAAAGGAAAGAGCATTTCGTTGTCTTGTGTTCTTCAAAGAAAAGTTTCATTTCCTTGCTATTAGTTGCATTAGGTTGCGTGCTTGCTTGATTTCGTTTTGTTTGTTTAAAAAATCCTTAACTCTTGTTAGCTAGAATTCATCGAACAAAATGATGATCTTTGGCATATAGTTGCATTTAGGTGTTTTTGAGAGATCATATGGTAGGACCTCAAACTCAAACCTAATTCAAGATCAACCATAAAATAAACTGAATAAACCTAACAACGCATTGGAACTTAACGCAAATATCTAGAGGTCTAGGCTAGAGACGTGCTCCGGCGTCATTAAACCTAGTCACTGTTGTTTCACACTACGGTTGGGTGATTCCTCCTTTTGTGACTCGATAGTGGTCTAGCACGGATTTGAGCTCCCACGTACCGTCGCGTATATAGGGGAGACTCCACTAGGTTATCATCCTTGATCCATAGGAAGCCGAGTCTACCGCCTTGTGAGCCGTAACGCACAGAACACAACATTCGGGAAGATTGACTGCAATATGGAAAGTCCTTGGTTCTCATATGATTGCCAAGGTGTATAAGCAGTTTTATGGATTTCTTGGTAAATCCTTTGCCTAGAATCTCCAGAGCAGTCACTTTTGATCCTTTTCAGACTCCTTAAAAGAAAAGGTACCAGTGAGCATCTTGTCACTTCATGCTCATTAAACATTCGAAGGAGACTAGACTCATCTTTTCGTCCTTTTCTCGACTCTTGAAACATGAAAAGGTCAAGTTTAGTTCTTGTGTCTTAAAAATTTATTCGGCCACGATAACATTACATTGTTAGATCTTGTGTGCGTTAGCTTGAGTAGGATTCTTTTTGTTTGCTATGGCAACTTTTCCAGGGTTCACCAACCCAAGTTCCCCTCCTGATGGGAATCCTAGTCATTTCCCTCCTCTTGGGAATGTTGGTACTCCTTATATGGCGACGTTATCCCTTCTGGGGTTAACTGTCGGGTTGCCTGTTTGGTTGTTTTCAACCTCTTTGGTCCCTACCATGTCGGCTGCTAATCCATCAGTCCCTCCACCTAAACAACATCATGTTGACCCTAAGGTGGATCTCTCCCCTTCAACGCCTACTTCTACGTCTTCTTCTTGTACTTCGCCTGGTGAAAGTTTCAATTCGAATAACCAGGTGGCTAAGAAGAAGAAGAACAAGAACAAGAAGAAGAAGTCTCCTAAGGGAGAGGTTACAAGTATAACTGTTCCCGTAAGCACACCTGAAGTCGGGCCTCCTTCCGCTCCTCTGCAGAAGGTTAAGTTTCCTTGCCGATTATGCAAGGAGAACCATCTTCTTCGCGATTTTCCCGGCATTCCCGGGATCTTAGAAGTATGGTCTTGTGATCCGGCCTGCCCCTCATCATCCATTGAAGCTCACGGCGATGTTACCTCGTCAGTTGGGAATGGTAAGGGGAAAGGGAAGATTCGAATCCCCTGCAGACTTTGTGAAGGAAATCATCCCCTTCACCTTTGTCCACTCATGGATAGAGCCTCCACTATTTTGGAAAGTCTCCCAGCTCCCTCACCCCAACTCCCCGTTGGATATCAATGTCTTTCTGCAGCTGCAGATCATTCGCCTCCTGATAATGAGATTGGTTCACATTCTCCTCTTGTCCAGGCCCCTCTTCCCGAACCTGGCTGTGCCCAGCCTGTTCCCGACCAACCATTGGTCGGACAAAGTGTCATCCACTCTGTTTTGGAAGAGTCAAATTCCCATGTTCTTCTCGTCTCATCGGATTCTCCTGAACTCGATGATGGTTTTCCCATCCCAACCTCTCCGGAGAATTGTGATTCGGTTCCTTCCGAGCAAGGGGGCAACCATATGGTTCCCCCACCAAGTAGTTCGGTCGTTGCCTTCGATTGGAGCTGTTTGACTACCCCTCCCCTTCCATCCCATGTGCCTTTCTGGGTCACTGCCTATGCCTCCCATATGGCGCTGCCTGGCACTGTGCTAGATGAAGGAGCATCGGTTAGTCTTATGCCTGTTACTACTTGGCAAGCTTTGGGTTCTCCATCGCTTGTACCTGTCGCACTGAATCTCACCGCTTTTGACGGAGGAACGAGTCAACCATTAGGGATCCTTCCAAAGTTCCCTATCACTTTGGGAGGCAAGACTGTCTATATAGACGTCTCGGTTACCCAAGGCCCTTTAGACTTCAGTCTTCTCCTTGGTCGTGACTATGTATATGCCATGGGAGCCCTTGTTTCTTCACTTTTCTGTGTGGTTTGCTTTCCACATGATGGAAGAATGGTGACAATGGATCAATTATCGTTCATTCGTCCACAAGCCCCTCCGGCACAATTGCCCTTCCCTCTTGGTTCTCATCCACCAGTTGCATCTGTCTCATCCTAGATCAACTACGTGGCCACCTCTCCCATGCCTATATCCAGCAATGTCGCCATCGTGCATAGTGTCCTGGGGGAATTGGGCCCTAACTTCCGAGACATTGACCTCCCACCGGGAGCGCCACTCTTGGAAGCCCCGATTTCCGGTTCATTATGATGAAGTTTGGGCGGAGCATAGTTCATTTCCCTCTGTCAAGCTCCCTAAAAAATGAAACAAGGAGTCTCGAGGATAGTTTTACTAATGTATCAACCTCATTAAAATAATGAAACGGCTTGTATTCGAGCATAGTTCCTGATCTTGTGTCAAGCTCGTTAAAAAATGAAACAAGGGTTATGAGGATAGTTGTTTTACTGTGTTAACCTCATTAAAAAATGAAACAACTCCCTTTCCAAATCGAGTCTTTTGATTAAGCTCTCGTAAAATACAAGTCGAGTCTTTCCAAGATCTCGAGAGTGAACATTCATTCCATCCACTTTGTTGAATGCCATGAAGCTTGGGGGGCATGTACCTTGTTTTGCGTCATTATGCTAGGGGCATGCGAACTTATAACAAGCATAGTTTTTCGTTTCAAGCTTGTGTAAACATGAAACCGAATTCAAGCAGAGTTCTCCATGGTTCAATCTTGTGTAAAAATGAACCCACAGACGAGTCACCTTTAAACTCTTTTCTAACTCGTAAAATATGAAAATATTGCCGAGTATTTTTCCCTTTTTGACTCGTTAAAGAAAGTAAAAATGGAGGTCTTCTTTCAGCTCTTTTCTTACCGTTTAAAGATGAAAAGGTTGCCGAGTTTTTCCTCTTGACTCTTTAAACGTAAATAAGAGGCGGTCGCTTTTAAAGCTCTTTTTTCGACCGTTTAAAATAATAAAGATTG